>JARFJB010002234.1:1292500-1312500 GCA_036346205.1 Vesta saturnalis
TTGGAGCGACCAAAATCCTCATGGAACATTTCAGAAGTCTAACCAGTATCAGTTCTCTATTAACGTGTGGGCTGGCATAGTAGGAGATCATATCATCGGACCGTACCTACTACCTCCACGTTTAAATGGTCAAATCTACCTAACATTCCTACAAGAAGTTCTCCCTGAGTTGCTTGAAAATGTTCCATTGGACATTCGTCGTAGAATGTGGTATCAGCACGACGGAGCTCCGGCGCATTTTACTCGCAACGTGCGGGACCACCTAACTTTACAATTTCCTGAGAGGTGGACCTGTTAACTGGCCAGCCCGAAGCCCAGATCTGACACCTGTCGATTTTTTCTTCTGGAGTTACCTCAAATCATTAGTGTATGAAACACCTGTAACTACAGAAGAAGAATTGATTGGAAGGGTAATGGCTGCGAGTCAAGTTGTTCAGGAAGATCCGCACATCCTTTATCGAGTTCGCCAATCAATGGTTCGACGTACGACCGCATGTCAGCAAGTCGATGGCCGCAATTTTGAACAACTAATATAATGTTTTATTGTTTTTCTTATTTAATAAATATTAAAAAATACAAAAAGTCGTAAATGCGAACATTCTGCAATTTTTTAACACTTCTTCGTCTAGTGCCTTAACGACTCATTTCCGGACATACGTTTATAAGGCAAAAGTACTTAATTCATCGGCCTTTATAACCCCCTAAAGTTTGGCAACATGTTTCTGAGACACCCTGTATAGAAAAAACTGATTGTTGCTAAATATTGTGCTTGTAATGATGTTCTTTTTTTAGTATGAGAATTGCGTACATTTTTTAAAGTTCACAGAAGAAATTGTCAATCTAAAATTATAATTATATTGCTATTTATTTCAAAATATAATGTTATTTCGCATCATTATTTTAAATTACTCTGAAGTTGTTTATGATAATGGATCATCCATATATATTTTGATGTTAATACTACGCTAACCTTCAACTTGCATTAAATAATGATGTTTATTTATAAATTTTTGTACATATTTAAGTATTTATAGAAACGCTTTTGTTGTCTATTCTCAATTACGTAATGTTCTTACCAAAAAATTAGTGTAGGCAACTACTGCTTACTACTTTCCATAGCTGATTATATTGATATCACATTCGGTAATAGAAATGTAACGTTACATTTCATACCTAGAAGCTAGTTTAATACATTGTAATTTTTTATGTTCTCCTCGTTCGGCAATCTGTTTACTTGCATATATGACGCTACAAAACCATTCTTTTACCTCAGCGCTACCTTGTATTAAAAAATGTATTTTATTGGTCGATTAAAAACCGACCACCCCTACTTTGATATTGATTAAACACATCTTGTATATAAAATTTACACTACTTTCTGGTGTTGCCTAAGATAAACACATTTGTGTGCATAACCTTACATCCGTAGTAATTGTTGACATAGGTAAGTCAAACTAAACTGTTATCACATTGAAGTTATATAGTATCAATCATCTTTCATTTTGAAATAATTTTAAGTAAAAATAGGTTATATGTTATGTATAGTTTATGTGTCGATTAAGAATTAGTTTACTAGCGTGCATTATCGACCTCAAAATTATCACGAAAGCTATCGTTAGAGTATTAGAAAGATCAGGGCAGTTATGTTGAGGTCATATAACAAAAATTAATGGATTTCATGAAACTTTAAATAGAGTATTAAAGTATACACGATTGTTCTTGTTGATGTTGATGACGAAAAAATTCATTACGCGCAGAACGTAATACCTAAAAGGGTTTACGATTTGTCAAATTCAAAGAAAGAGGGAGAAACGTTGTTTTTGATGATATGGTATTAGAGTATAAAAGAAAATTAGGAATGATGGATTAGACAATTGATAGACGCGAGTCGAGCTACATGTAGTAAACTATATGTAACTATACTTCAGTCTACCTAAGTGCCTTTTGACGCAACTCCTAACTGTCATAAATTTTATAAGATAACTTTTTGAATGACACAAACGGGGGATTAACTAATTATATATTATGCGCAGTTTCTAAATATTTGACTAAAATATTTCAATTTTGATTAAGTAATGTCTCATACGCTTTGAAATAGAGGCGACCGTGCCTGTAAAAGAATCTTAAGTGAGTTAATAACACGTTCCGAAAGCTCGTTATATCGTGATTGGGAAAACATGAGAGAGTAAATCTAACCCTTTATCAAGCTATATTATTGACACAGCACTATCTATGTAGTATGGTATATTAAACAAATCCTACTGAAGACATTTCCAGTGACAAACTTGTAAGTTAGAAATTGTAGATACTTGTGTTAAAGCATTGATCGGCGGTGTGAACGTGAAGGAGTGTTCGACTCCGATCAGTTACGTTAGTTTGAAGCAATTTTGCCGATTCGCAAAACCTTACTACACACTCCTCGCAACTTCCGGCGGGTTTAGTCAGCGACCTTCTAATTTAATAAACTTACGTGGCGCCTAGTCCGAATCTATCATATGATTATTTTTATTCTATACATTCGTATCATTACGGTATCGTCATACGTCTAATCTGGAGTAACGATTATTCTTTCCTTAGGACTGTGCTGGCTTTATACATTAGGTATAGTAAACGTATTTGGGATGTGAACTTGCTAAAAATGTGGTGTACGGATCCTGTTAACCTTACTATTCTCTTGTAGATCCTTACCGTGAAAAGGGTTTTTTCTCCACTGCTAAGTTTTACGATTCGCTTCACTCAAGCATTCCCAAATAAATAAAAATTTGGCTTTTCGTATTCAAAACTGATATGACAGTAGGTACGTATGTTATAAAGCCGACCTTTTCGTTTGGAAAAAGGGCGTTGATTTTCTTACGCTTCCGAGCATTTTTAAGCCAAATTAGCTTCTAACTACGTAGATCCGTTTCTTGTAAAAGCGTTATATCCCTTGAGCCTACTGATTTTAGGAGTCATTGGGATTAATTGGAAAAATCAATAAACAAATACCATCTCTTCTGATTCTTCTCATAACGACAATCCTACTGATACTTTAAAACTTGCTGAGATTGAAAACGTATTGGTGTTCCTCAGAGTTGTAGATACTACATGCTTTAGTCTTATGTATCTTTTTCCTTTGAAGGGTTGAGATGGGTATGTCCATGTGCACACCTCTTTCCTTCTTTCTACGTGACTGCATTTCTTCTACGATCATTCCTACTAATTTTCCTTGGAAGTTTGGGAACTCGCCCTTTTCATTTTGGTTTTCTGTATGCCCGTTACTATCTAAACCTACTTGTTTGACTTCACCGAGTAAAGGGTGATACGTTTGAACTTGCGATAAACGGTATGGGTTTATTATCGCCAAACGAACTTTGGTGATTACTGGATCCAGGAGTTCAGAATCAATAGGGCCATTTTTCGCCACAATGAGATTTTTCCTTTCCATCTTACCGGTTCTTTATAGCATTTAGGACATTTTGTCAGCGCTAGTTTATGGTACTATAGGATTAAACTGGGATCTATAATAGACCCTTTTCGTTCAATGGATTAAAATGTTGAGCTCTTTTCCTGTAGAATGGGATGGGTGTGTCGGTATTCTAATTTTTAAAACGCCTTACATTTAGTTCGACTGAGATTGAGGTTACTTTCCTGGGGTTGGGATTTATTTGCTATTTAACTTTGAGTTTGGCTACATTTAAGTTCCTTGCGAATGCTGTATGAATAGATGTTTGGCAAAGTGTAAGAGACTAATACAGTGACGCTCACTGAAATTACTTAATTTCTTTCTGACCTGCTTCTGTAGTAGTAGTATGCTAGCTAATTTGTCGGATTGTTAATTTTTTTTGGAAGTAGAAACGCTTCGGGATGTACCCTCGCTTGCTTTAATTTTTTATTTTATTACGTACTACTATCCGATTTGCCAATGGACGCTCTGAACGAGTTTGGAGCCAAATTCTTGTTTCGTTTTGCTTGAGATAATGCATGTTCATCTGTTCCACTCCATGCTTATTTCTCCCTTTCCTAATCATTTCACTGGACGCGTTCTTTAAACTACCTTGTGGTTTAGAAAATGTTCTTTGAATTTCCGTTTGGCAGACAACTTAGTTGAGAGTTGAGCTACATTACCGAGGTTGAGGTTTCATGGTTTCAAACTTTTTTTTATACAATTCTCTCAGATTTCTAGTTTTAAAATTCAGTTTGCTTGACAAGTGGCTATTGTATAATTATTTGCGAGGTATCGAGTGATCTCTAGTATAATCGCGTTTTTTAATATAGCTTAAATTATCTATTCGACGTTTAGTTGTTAAGGTTTTTTCGCTCGGTTCTCGAATGAAACCAAATAATTTTGATTAATTTTATTTTAAATTTAAGGTGAATATCTTTGCCAGCATCTGCTTTTCAGTTATGTCTTATGTAATAGCACAATCTGCTTTGGATCTTATCAATAGATTTGTGTTTGCAGCTCTTGTTGATTTTCTTGATCTAGGTTTCTGCGATGACCGAATGCGCAGGTGTTAGGATAACCGTGTGACACATACCTATCAACATTTGTATCCATTCGATTAGTCCTGATGTGTCACCCTGTGTGTAAATTTTAAGGATCATTCGGTAGATAGTTGGCTTTGTTCTATATTTTTTTAAATTTTGAATTCAAAAGGGTTTAAATTTTTGGTGAGCTTTTATTTGATCACCTTTTTTTTGGTTTGGAGACATTTATTTGTAAAATTACGCTTTACTCACAAATGATACTTGCGTGACAATTAGAGTATTGTTATAAGAGTTTTGTGTAGATAGGTATTCTAATTATATTGAGCTTCCGGTATTTAGGTAGTTGAAACAGAGAAATTACGTTTTTCAAGGAGTAAAAAACTGACGCATTGCATTTAAGATAGATTTCTTTGATAAAATTTTAGTTTGTTAAAATTGTAATCGTATAAATTTTCCAAGGTTTGAAATTAAAATGTATTTTGTTCCTGATAACGTCCACATGTAATAGCGTGCGTATGTGGTGCCATAGATACTTCTGAATGTAGTATACCATATCTCTTTTGCTAAGTTTCGTCATTGTAAAATGGGAGGAATTTATTTGAGCTACAATAAGTACTAAAGAAAAATAATTTTGCGATATCATTTTGTGTCGGTTGCAGGAAGCTCACTTTGCGGTTGCAGCATGATGTAATTTCTTTCTCTCGATTAGTTTCGTATTGAGGATCGTTTTTACCGCCCTTATAATTCAAGCGATTCTGTTTTTATGATAGACTAATTTAGATTTCGGTATTTCGCATTTACAATAATTTTTAAGGTCGATATAGACACTAGCTAGTTTCACAGCCTTTCGGGATAAACTAGGTGATAAAATTTGAAATGAATGTCTTGATTTATGTAACAATTGCGTGATCTTTCCATGACGGTGTTTTCTTATTATTTTATTATAATATATATATATATATATATATATATATATATATATATATATATATATAATCTTTCGGTTAATATACTTATTATTTAAATGTAAACCCAATGTTACACAGCGTCATTCTACATACACGTTAAGTGTGTTTTTTATCACGAGGGTTTTGCGAATAGTTGCAAGTATTTTTAGAGGTAATTTTTATAGAAATCAACATACCGATTTTAGACTTCTTTGCTGGTGCCCGATTTGCCAAACAGGTGAGCGAATTTAATTATTTCTTATGACAGCTGGGTAATTTTTTTGGAATTTAGGTATTACCTCCATATATCGACGTTTAACCAATTTTAGAGTTTTATAAATTTTCCTTCGCGCTTAATTTTGTTGTAGTGACGTATTTCTGTGATTTCAATTGACGAATGAAGTATCCTATTTTCATTTATTTTTGGTTAGTTGAACCAATAATTTTAGCGTGTGTGTAGTCGAAATGTTTAATAAGTTTTGGTTTTATTTTCGCAATTTTGCGGCTTTTACATGAGGCTTAAAATTTTATTGGAATTTGGGTAAACTTGGCGTAAAGATTTTTCGAATAGAATTTTGATCTGTTCATGATGTTTTTCCCGCTAGAAACGTATTTAACGGGTGGCGCCTTTTTACATTTTTACCCGAATTTGACGTTTTTGGAGTTGGGACGAGTACCCGTTTACAGCATAAGGTAGGAACCCTTCTCACACCACTGAGCTATGCTGTGGCACAAATTGCCTTTACAGGCTGAATGTTCTGGTGAGTATTTAGCCTGTAACAGATGTCACCATAAAGGAGTTTAATGCTTAAATCGCCGATTAACTAGAAAGGGTCTTCACGTGAGGGCTGTCGGGACTGCATAATTCTCGGCTTAAAACAAGATTGCTTGCTGGCCCAAACTTACAGGAACTCTGTAGCCTACTACATGACTTCCGTAAACTTTCGCGACTGTACCGTGATTAATATTGGAACCGTTTATGTACTACACAATTCCGTCCAACTTCATTTCTCTGAAAATACTCTCATAGTCCTTTCAAGTGGAGATCCTTATTGTAAACATCTTAGTCAATGAGGCAGTGTTGTTTATCCTATAAGTTATTATACCAAGAATGTTGTTCCTAGAAATTTCATGGACGATTTTCGTAGCGCCTCCACCACTGCTCTCTGGTTGAGGTTATTGCCATTGCCCCGTGATTACATTATTTTTAATGCTAGGTACATATCTTTAGCGCAAAGAAGAAACTAGTTTATTCTGTTTCCACAGCTAACGTTAAAACGTGTTCAAAATGACAAATATTTTTATCCCGGTGTTCGATAAATAGTGATAACAAGTCGCCATTTAGCTCAACTGCGGTGCGGTGAATCCCCGGAAACATGGACAATGTGACACTACAGAAAATACCTACCAGGGGTCCACAGTTTTTTTTAACACAGATCCTGCAAAATCGTTGAGGAACCTAATATTTGATTACATGATCTTTACCTATTTTAATTTTATTTCACCATACTATTGTTTGTGCCAATCCAGTAAGCGGTTTTATTCGAAAATTAATTAGGCTTTGGAAACAAAAATGTTACTAATGTCAAAAATTTAACAACTTTATTATCACAATATTTGCCGAGTTCGAAGTGTTAATGTTTGAGATTTTTCTTATAATTGCCTTTGTCTCTTCAAGAAGCTGTCCATATTATTTGTATCTATTTTTGCAAGGTTGAATGCATTGCGGTACCCTCAAAGACATCGATACGGTATTTGAATGTGTATCTGCTCAGCAATTAGCTTTCGTAGCACAAGAAGACGTAATACTTGTTTTAGGGAGTCTTACCTTTAGATAACTGTTTTTTCCCGAGAATCCGATGTCCCTTCGGATTACAGTGCATCGAATATAGAAAGAACACAGGTGATGAACTAACATATGGAGTTAAAAAACACAAGCGTTAAGTAAATTCTGTCTTGAGTTACATGCTTTACTCATATTGAGGTCCACCAAGCTTTGATGGACGCGGACTACGGTAATAGGGTAGACTGAATTGTCATTGGTTAATAAATATGTTAGAGTAAGGCAGAAATCTTTTATCCCGAATTCTGTGAACGGAGGATGCATCATTTCATAGTCATAGAGGAATCAATACTCACAATTACAAATACTGGTCCGTAAAAATCCACTGGATACAGGAGGTGCAGCATTAATAAAAGTAGACCGTGGATGTTTGATGTAACATTCTATACAAATCTTGGGTCCTATCATATTTAATCAGCAGAATGTGGCGTTGGAAACCAAAAGAACAATGTTTTTCAACATGATGGTTGCCCGCCGCTGCAAGTGGTTAGTCGATTGCTTGATCAAACATTTCCCGACAGGTACATTGCGAGAGAAAGATTATTTTCGGGGTGTCCAATAAATAGAAGAAGCAGAAAAATACTACTATAATCAAAACTTTGCCTACGTTTTCTTGTAGGTCATCTTATTTAATCTATGTGGATTTCTACCTATAGAGCATAACAAAAGGACCTTATTTATATCAGAAGACTTAACGATGAACGAAAATATTATTCAACGGACAACGCAGAAGTGGGAACAGTTGTCTTGATATCCAAGGAGAGACTAAAATTGGTTATTCAAAATGATGGACATCATTTTAATCACTTAGGACGTAATTGAATATGCCATCCTTTTGTGTGTATTTTACTTCCAAAGCTTACTGGATATTAAAAAAAAGCGCTCGTTGGATTAAGGTACTATTAATGAAGCATTCTTTCAACACAATGAAAATAAATAATATGTAAGAATCACGCAATTGAATGTTGTTTTCCAGCCATTCTGAAGTTGATGGTTTTGAACGGTTAAATGCGTAAGTAATTGGGGGAAGATGCCAAATTGGGGAAGATGCCTAAGCACCCTAATTCAGAATTTGCTCAATAGATGTCCACAAAATTCAGTTTACAGAGTACCTTTACGTAAGTGTTGGTAAAGTTAATCGCCTAAAATGCGCTTTGACAAATAACAGAAAAGTTTTAACGCGGTGTTGTTGTGGCCTTGTGTGGAAGTTTTACATCTTCATAGTATTTTGTTATAAAATCGAGGACGGATTTAGTTTTCAACTGGGGCGTTCGACTATTTATTTAGACTTTTGCAGAAATAATTGACGCCAAATTGAAATTACTTAAAAAGTTTGACATCTTCCCCAACACATTGGGGTTAGTTGCATAGATTGTGTTGGGGTCAGATGTCAGCTTACAACTTACGTATTTCACGTGTACGTATTATTATAATTAATAAACAATCTGGACTTATGTGAGAAAGTCATGTAGAGGACAATGGACAGAGGGGAACCTTCGGGCTGCTGCAATGACGTTACAGGATGAAACGAGAAGTGCCAGTTCCATTGCAAGAGAATTTGGAATTCCTTTGAGAACTCTTCTGAGGCGAGTTACCAAAAATCGCTTAGATAAAGAGAGTTTGGGTCTCTATGGCTGCCTTGGAAAATAAAACGAGGAATAACTAGTGACGTATATTCAGAAATTAGGAAAATCTGGCTATTCTCCAACCTGAAAAGATATTAGGCATTTACCTTATACATTTTCCCAGAAGAACCAAATAAAACACAGATTAAATAAAGAAAAAGAGGTATGACTGGTTTTTCAGGAAAAGACATCCAAATTTGCGAATGGGCGCTGCTCAAAGTCGATCTACAGCTCGTTCACCGGAAATATGCCATGGTGAGCTGGATCCATGTTTTCAGCTACTCCCAGATACATGATTTAATAGACAACCCCAGGACAATTTTCAATATGGATGAAAGCAGATTGCAACTGTGTAATAAGCCAGGCAAAGTGATCGCATCGAAAGGGTCCAAAGATGTTTAAAGCCTCACCAGTGCGGAAAAAGGTGAAATTATTAGTATTGTCGTTTGCTGCAATGCAGAAAGCAATTTTCTTCCACCATACGTGATCTTTCGTGGTAAAAACAAAAAGAAGAAGTTTAAGGACAACATGCCCCCAGGATCTGATGTCTCCTCATTCAGCTGATTTTAAAAGCAGTATATTCCTATCGTGGATAAAAGACCATTTTCTTCCCAGAAAAGAACCGTGTCCCGTTGTTTTGATCCTTGACGGCCATGCCGCACATTGCAACGACGAGGATATTTTAGATTTCTTAGCAGAAAACAATATTCACGTCACATGTTTACCCGGCCATACGGCGCATTGGATGCAACCCCTCGACAGGTCTTTCTTTAAACCCCTCAAAACCTATTGGAATGAAGCTTGTAGGCAATGGATTAAGTCTCATCCTGGACGCAGAATTACTAGATATTAATTTAGAGGAATTTTAGACGCCTGGAAGCAAGCTGTAACCAACCAGAATGGAGTGCCAGGGTTTGAAGCCTGTGGAATATTTCCCTACAATCCGGCGAAAATTCCACACTATGCCTATTATGCAGCTGATCACACTGCAGGACCTTAATGATAATGATCCCAATGCCGCTGTTGAAAATGATGCGAATACTGCTGCTGAAAATGATCCTAATTATACTGCTGAAAATGAACATTCTGATATTGAACAAGAATCCATGTCGTTCGAAGCACTTTCAACTGTCCCTGTTGTACCAGGACCTAGTAAGCCGAACCCACGCAAGCAGCATGCAGAACTTATTACAATGCGGCAAAGAAAGCATCAAGAGCTACAAGAGAAACGTAAGAAACAGGCATAAAAGGAAGAAAGAAAACACAAGAAGAATATTAGCGCTAAAAGGTAAGACTAATAAGAAAGCAAGCTAAAGCACCAAAAATGATTTGTGAAGAAAGCAGCAGTGATAAATACGAATCCACCGAGTTAGTTTCGGAGCATAGCTCTGATAATATCGACAGTGATAGTGACGATTATTGCATTGCTTGTAAAGGTTAACACCGCGACAAAAATGGACCCAAGGAGGATTGTATTTGCTACACTGCTTGCCAAAAGTGGCTGCATGAGACTTGCGCTCCTTTTGAGAATACCTGTGACGTTTCTGGCGAAAAATAATAAGTGTCAATTGTTTCTGCGTTTGGTATCTTTTCCTCCATCGATGCGGGGCGAGATGGCATCAGGATCGAGTAAACATGCGTACGTTATATCTAAAGAAAACTCTAAATATATACCGGTATGTTCCCCCAATGTAGTGGGGTAAGATGCCAAATTGTTTATTTAAAAAAACGTAATTTTTTTTATGTTAACTATAAGTTTTTCATTGTGTTTTATAATAACACGTGTCTATTAATGATTGAAGCTGAGGTCATGCCAAATCTAGGAAATTTCTTTGCTTAGTATTTGCAACACTGAGAATTATATTGTAAAATCAATCTGTTTTTACTTTTTTTGCCATAGTCGCTCGTGTCTGGTTTTTACTAGCTTTTATCATAATTTTTCCGTTCATTCTTCACTCCTGAACTAATTTTTCGTTATATTCACCATTTGTTATTTTCATAACTCCAGATTACTTTTTTTTTTGGACCGATTAAAGACAATATTTAGAGAAATAGACTGCTTAATTTAGATGAATTAATGGAAGCAGATGAACACGAGATTCAGGCTATTACACGGGAAGAACATCAGCATGTTTTTGAAAACATGAAGCGGAGAATTAATTCATGTCTACAGCATCATGGTCACCATTTTCAACATTTTTTGTAATTTAATGACGAATTTTTGTTTTTATCTTTGTCATATAATAATTTTAAAATTTATTTTGTTAAATAATCGTAATTAGCAAATATTGGCAATACACATTTCGAAACGTAGGGGTATTCTGTTTAATTTTAACAAACAATGTTTATAATTGCATCAAACCCCATGGGACGCTAATGTGAATGGTTGCGACCAAATGAAGTGTGGTGGTACCAACCTAACCAACATTTGCTACATGACGTCTGCTTCAATCTTTCCCCATGACACTCACATTTTTTATTTTCCAATTTAAAATGAGATAAGCAATTGCTGTTTTTGCCAGTTTTTTAGGTTCTTTTTATTCTACCTAACCATGTAAAAACGTACACACCGTGTTTTCGAAAAATTTCGCAGAATACATCAGATGCGCTCTCTAGTGGTATTAGTGAATTATAAGATTAAAGATGAGCCATTGAAATCTCTTCTAAACGAGGTACTCCGTTCGGTTAAGTCAATGAAGTTATGAGCATTTTTAAAATAAGGATATAACCTTCCTCCACCAGTATTATTTACTGTGACAAAGGCGATATCTGAAGCTCTTTTTGAGAAATATTTATAACAATAATATTTTTGAACGCACCTTTCCTGTAAATTTTTTGAGAAAATCATATTTTGGTTTTTCTACCACTATTACCCCCCCCCCCCTAGCCGTTGCTTCAGAAACTTAAAAATACTATCCATCAATTTCTCTTAGCTACAATAAAAATATTCTTTCTAAACCTGCGAGGTAATTAATTTCTGACATACAGCCGGGGACACTCGGTACATACTTGTGTGAGAATCTTTACTTAAAAACTAACAAAGTGAAGGTACTCTGCAACACGATATTTACGTACAATAGGTTACAGAGAAGATATGGATAAAGGCAAAAATTCAAGTTTACCTCAAGCTTGTCGGATTCTTTTGCAATTCTTAACAAAGCACTCGTTCCATAAACATTAATCAAAATTGCACGTCGTAGCTCCTCCACAAATCTTACTGTTGCACCAATATGAAATATACAATTTACATCACGTTTAATTCTTTCTAAATCTTGATCATTTAACCCCAGTTCTGGGAGTTCAAGGTCACCTACCAACAGTGTCAGCTTTTTTAAAACAGTGGGATTGCTTTCTCGTATATTCGTATACACCTAAAATAATTAGTTAACAAATAGCAAATAGAGAAATAGTATTTACCGGATTATCGAGAAGTTCATCAAGCCGATCTTGACCTGTTTTATGAGACTTTGGTCGTATTAATAAATATATTTTTTTTATATCCGTGCATGATCGTAATAACTTTTCAACGAGGTAACTTCCTAGAAATCCTGTAGCACCAGTAATTAAAATAGTCTTATTTGCGTAGAAATCTTGAATGCTTTCTGACATTTTTCACCGGCACTCGGTCTCACGGTACTTTACATATACTTGCACTTTATATGAAATACAAAATATAATCAGGTTCTCTAATTACAAAAACTAATTATTATTTTAATGGAAACTTGATATTTATTCACATTAACATACCGTGCGAATTAATTAACAATGTATCGTACGTTCCATTTTATGTACCCTTTCTTGTCAGTGTTTTAGTTTACCAATCACTTACTGCCCCACCTCGATTATTCAGTCTTAATTATACTGATTAAACATAAAATTGTTTTACTTATTAACGCTGCGAATATACACAATGTACATATTGTTCATTTCATAGCCTACTATATCAATTAATAGTCGAACTTAGTTCTGATAAAAATTTATCTTGTCTTTTTTATGTAAAAATTTATATGGCGTACTGTATTCAACATGAGCATCAACTAGCACGGTTATTAAAACTAATATTACAATGGTTTTGTCTCATCTAAAGCACTTCCAATGTTAATAAGGGATTTTTGACGTACCAAACGTACATTGACATGATACCTACGGTTTTACTTACCGTTTTAAAAATATATCGTGTTTCAGTTTTTCTCCACTTATAGAAAAATGGCTAGCAATATTCGCGTAACCCAATATTTATAATAAAGTAGTATTGGTGAATACCCAAATTGTAAACAATTACTAATAAAGTCCGCTGCAATATACACAGAAATTGAACACGTAGTTCACTTATACAATAGTTACAACTAAAAAGTGCAGTTATTCTTGATTTACTTACAACCAAAAAATTAGATAATGTATTTTTCCAATAATTTTACCATAAGTAGGGGTATTCAAAATTGTTATCAACAATTAATTAATGTGAAAGTCAAAAGTTAAAATAGCAATAAAGATAAATGGGTTGTTAGCTACTCTTTTCCTAATCTAACAATTTATTACATGCGACATTCGATATCTATGTAACGTGTTCTGCGTAAGTACAGCGTAATGCACGCGTAACAAAAGGACCACGCTGTTCGTTAGGGTTGTATTAATTTAACAATTATTTGCAAAAGTGAGACAATAATTAGGAAAAATTGCGCCGTTTGAATAGTAAAGGTAAACAGGTAAAGAAAGAATAAGATATATGCAAGCCATTTTATTTGTAATGTGTCCTATGATTATTGCAAAGTTGTCGAAAATAGTTTCTTGAATTAAATTCTACCCAAAATTAATTAAAGTTTTGCAAGTATTTTTCCCTTACCTTTAGTATGTACTTGTGCTTTGGTAGCGTACAACTATTTATTTCAATTGCTACACCCTATACATTATATTAAATTTAAGTTCATCCCTCTTTGAAAGCTACGCCAATATATGGTTTGACAAGGTTATTCTTAGCATTTGAAAAGTATAGGAGAAATTTTATGTGAAAAAGATGTTAAACTTAACACCCTGTACCTTTTAACGAAAACAATGGTTCTATACTATTACCAAGTTTCACTCCATGCTAATTGTCACACAGGAAAATGCAATACTCGGTAATACACTTTTCTCAAATAGATTAAATGGATCACTCTATATTTCATGCAGTATGTATAAGCACATAGTTGTAAGGTAATATATCCGATTGCAAGTGTCGCCTGTACTCAATATAGTTTAATAATATTTAAAGTTTAAGGTTAAGCTTAAAGTTAATAGCGGTTAATACAAAATTAATTTAAGTTACTCTTGAAAATTAATATTTGAAAGACTAAACGACTTATGCAATTAGAATAACATTACACATCATAACGCACGACGGGTTGGAAAACAAGAAATTTGACGCGATTTTCTACCTTTGTTTATATATGTATCCCAATGATAATAATTTCCAAATATTTTTGATTACCTTAGACAGAAAAAAGACTACCTTTTATCACAGTTTCCATCTTGCGATATCTCAATTCTGGGACATTTTTCAATTGGCTTCAATTTTCATCTACTTCTAATCCTGCAGGTCATAGTGCAGAAGTATTTGTTGTATCCTGTAACCTCACATAAAAGATTTCCGAACCCACCAGGGTCCCTGACAACCCTAAGCATCATATCCTGGACCTATTCCTTACATCAAACCCACTTGTCTATAAAACAAGGGTCTTTTGCCCACTTGGTCACTCAGACCACTGCCTAATCGAAATATCCTCTCCTGTACCAAATCTCACTGTTATTCGAAAAACAGATAGAACTGTGTGGTGTCTTAAATCAGCTAATTGGAGCGGTCTACGAGATTTTTTTGCAGCCTTCCCCTGGCGCGAGTATTGCTTTAAACGCTCCTCCTCCTCAAACATTGGTCTTTCAATAACTGAAGTTATTTTGATGGGCATGACGTTATACACTCCCAAAAAACATAACCGCGTAGGTCATTCCCGTTCCTAACCATGGTTTAATAGTGTTTGCGCTGACGCATTATCGCAAAACCATAAACTCTATACCAAATGGGAATCAAATAAATCTGACGTAAATCACGCCGACGATATTGCGACAAGGAATAGTTGCAAAAGGGTCATCATGAAAAACGTAAATGCAGTGAATTAGTCTCATGTTCTTTGGGTAGTCGTAATCTTTGGTCATTAGCTAAAGCCATCAGTAAAACCTTTAGTACACACTCCTTTTTCCCCATAACGCTTCGTGATGGATCTGTAATAGCTGATCCTACCGACAAATCCAACCTCTTTGTCGATTATTTAGCATTAAATTAATGTCTCAATGATTCTGGTAAAATTTTGCCGTCGCCCATCTCTGCCCCATACGCTATGAAATCAATGCACTTTCGTTACAAACTCCTAGAATCAATTATTATCAATGAACTTATCTCAAACAGCCTTGACTATGTTAGAGCTATGGTCCTTAAGAAATGCTCCCCCGAGCTCGTACCTGTGTTCAGACTCTGTTCGACCTCCATGTCATTTGAAGAGTTTCCTTCATCGAGGAAGATGGCAAATGTGCATCGTATTCTTAAAGGGGCGATAAAACCGAATCTTCAAACTATCCACCAATATCTGTCACTTCCATTCTATCAAAAATCATTGAAAAAACCATCAAACATAAATTATTTTCGTTTCTTGAATCAAATAAACGCATCAGCGACCACCAGTATGGGTTCAGATAGAGTCGTTCAACGGGTGAACTTTCATATGTCACCTAACTTTGGAATAACACATAAGAAAGGTCCGGTGAAACAGTTGCAGTAGCTTTAAATATTTCAAAGACTTTTGACCATGTTTGGCACAAGTGCCTATTTGCCAATCTCACCACGTTTGGCTTATCTGATACGCTCATCAGTTGAATCTTCAGATTTATTGACAAAAGACGTATACGTGTTATCGTCGGTGGCTTCTTTTCGTAAGAAACTACTATTAACGCCGGCGTACCCCAAGGATCGGTGATAGCTCCCACACATTTCCTGCTATACACAAATGCTCTCATTTCCTCAACAACTAACCCGATCCATTGCTTTGCAGACGACAGCATTCTACATCGTAGTTATCAGTTTTCTCACAAAAATAGGCCTAATCAGGACGTTAAAGTAAAAATGGCTGCCTTAATCAACAGAGACTTACAACGGGTTCGTGAATGTGGCAGGGATAATCTGCTCACGTTCCTGTTGTAAATACGGAAGGGTTAGATTTGAAGTTTTCAAACTCTACTTCTATGTAAGGGATGTCCGTATCAGCGAACATATCGTGGGTTAACCATCTTTTATTAGCCATCAAAACAGCTGACCGTAATCTGGGCTTTATATACAGATCTAAACAGTACTTCACATCGCAACAACTCGTTATACTGTATAGGGCTCAAATTCGATCTCATCTGGAATTTCATTGCCATCTCTGGGTCAGTATTCTTCAATACTCCCTTGATATGTTAAACTGAATCCAAAAAGAGCTATAAGATTTAGTTAGTTTTAGTTCTTTCTTTGCACTATCGCCATTAAAATGAGAACTATGCCCCCGAAATGCACTCTTTAAACCTTGGTAGGCCACCTTCGTCGGGAACACTCGGTTTGCCCATTTACACCATAATTATGTACACAAAATTTTATCTTATCACACTAAACGGGCGTAATCTGCATTTTTACACACGTTCACCAAATTGTGGAATGCAATACCCAGTTCCTGTTTTCCTCCAAACTTTGACTTAAGTAATTTTAAGGTAGCCGTTCATAAACATTTCTTGGCTGCCTAACAATGTCCCTAACCGTGGGTGTTTTAAACAGCGATGACGGAATTCTAGTGTACCTGGATTTTGTAACATGAATATACTATGGGAAACCCGGCCGCTCATATTTTGTCCGGTTTAGTTTTGATTAAGGAATAAATTACTTATTGATATTCTGATAATATAAAATGTTAGGCCAGTAGTGATATAGGATCGGATCTAAACCAGTTCTAGGTCACACGCCGTCTGATAGCGACCATTTGAAGGACAGATTGTTGCCTATGATGAAAAGTAGGTCAAGGCCAAATAGTTCTTGTATTGTCTAAATTGAGTTAAGGTCAAAAGGTTGTTTAAGTGTGGCAGCTATAAATTCAGGTACGAATAGTTGTGGTCTAAACTGAAAATGGATCAATGTAAATTATTTCATTCATATCGCACAATTAACCGTTCAGAAAATAACAGTTTTGCACTATACTACGTTTCATTTTTTCATTGTGCCCAATGAATAAATGGCTTAGCACCCCTATAGAGATTTCGCCGCTTCTTTGAAGCTTTCTAGATTCCTTGAAGAGTGGATCAGTCCCGGTCTAGTCGTTGTCCAACTTTCTGGCTTATTCCATATTTCTCTGTTTTTCACCTATACATTTACGTTTTTAACTCCTGCCCTGTAAGTCCTACTTAACCTGATCTACCCATTTCATCTTTAGTCTTTTTTGTTTTCTCTTCGCAGCAGGTCTCTAGTTCGTTATTGTGTTTGTTGGCGTTTGCTGGTGAGCTCTCATCACAGGTCCAAACCATTTCACTCCCTGTTGCTTAATTTTCACTACAACATCCACTTCCAACTGCTGTTCTATTGCTTAATTCATTCTTGTTTTATATTCGTTTTCTGTGACTCTTAGTAATCCTAATATTGGCCTAGATATTCTTAGCTTCTTGTTGGCGTGATAAGCTTTATTGTTGCTATTATCTTGTTTCTGATTTCCGGGTCTCTATCTCCATCTCTTATTACCATCACACCTGTGCATTTAAATTTCTAACTTTTCCTGATGTGTATTTATTTCCTATGCTCATAATTTTTGTTTTTGATTGGTTTATTCTGAGTCTAATTTTTTTTCCTTCCGTTATTATTTCTTCTATCGTTCCAAATAATACATCTCTTCTTTCTGTTATTAGTACTAGGTCATCCGCATATGCCAGTATTCGACCTCCTCCTGTTCTTAGTATTTATTTATTCTACGGGTTATATATTCTATGCTCATGTGTCATCCTTATTACTTTCCTTACTTTTCCTGGAATTCCCAGTTCTTTCATTATTTTCATCATTTCCTCTCTGTTGATGGAGTCGAACGCTTGTTGGAAATCTATAAATAATAAATCTATATCCATTTTCTATTCCTGCGCCTTTTCTATTACTTGCTTTAATGTGTACATAACGCATCGGCTGTTGAGTTTCCTTTTTAAATCCGTTTTGATATTGTCCAATCATGACTTTTGTGGTTTAGTATTTACATGTATTTTACATGTCGTGTTTAATTATGTTGTTACTCTGTAATTTCTACATTCCTGCTGATTTCCTTTCTTATGAATCGTAACTGTTTGTGCCACCTCGAAGTTTGTAGGCATCTTTTCTTATTTCCATATTTTTTGTATGAGCGAGAATACGTATTCTATTATATTCTTAACCCCATATTTCATTAATGCTAAATTTATCCCGTCTTTTACAGGCGCCTTTGTATTACGACTGTTGTTTGCAATTTGACTTATTTCTTGCATTATAGGTTCTTCTGTCAATATTTAGTCCATTGTATCCTCTTCTATATTTAGCTATTTAGCTACTCCTCCTACGTATATATTCAAGAATATTTAAAGTGTTCTGTCCATATTTCTTTCTACTCTTTTTCCTGTTCCGCGACCTTGTCCTGATTGTTTTTTTTTTGCCTGATATTCTGGGTTTATGCACTTTATTTTGGCTATTTACTGTTTGATAGAATTTCTTGGTATTGGTATTTTTACTTTCTCTCAATTTCTTCTATTTCTTCATCTATCCATTCTCTCTTACTCCTTATTATTTTATTACTTTCTTTCCTTTCTTTTTTGTAATCCTCTTCATCTTCCTCTTTATTAGTTCTTACTCATTTCAGTCTTGCTTTCACTTTTCCTTCGTGTGCCTTTTCACATTTCTCATAGAACCATTTCTTTTTCCGACTTCAGTTCCTATTGTCTTTTCTGTTGCCTTACATATCTATGCTATAATATCTGCCCAACTTTCTTCAATCGGTCTATCTTTGGTTTACCCCTTAATTGCTCTCTTAACTCCATATGGTGCTGTTTCTTACCATTTCGTCTTTCAGCCCTTCTACATTCCATTCCTTTTTTTGGGCTCCATTTTGTTTCATTCTCATCAATGCGATTAGCATAAAATTGTCTAAATGGGCACATGCACTTTTATAGGATCTCACATCTGTTATTGACGTCTGATCCCTTTTTGTCACTAGTACATGGTATAAATGAGCTTGGGTTTTTTTGTCTGGCGATATCCACGTTATCATATATTTTGTTAAGTGTTTAAATTTTGTACTGCTTATTATCAAGTTTATATTGGCCGCTAAACCACATAGTGTGCTTCCGTTGTCATTAGTTTTTTGTGCATTGTATGCTTTTTTGCTACTTGACTTACTGTTTCCTCTTTTCCAATCCGCGCATAGAAATCACACAACACTAAAATTATGTCTGTACAAATAAAAATTCCCAACTCGTAAGACGTTAATTTGAATACTTTTTGAGTATCCCTTCTAACTGTTATAAAACTTTGAATTAAATAAATATTCCCAATTTAGAAAATTCTAAATAAAATAAACGAAATCGGTTTAATAATAAATTGCTATGTGAACAAAATGTTTGATCATTGCTGAATAATTCAAACAGAGCGGTTAGTGCTTGTATCATCAATAATAACTTATATTTTGTTATTGCTTTATATTTAAAATCGTATTTAGACATTCATTAATAGGTTTAAACTTTACTAATTCAAAACTGTAATTTACGCTGAATAAAAAAGAATAATTACTTTGATAGTAGTGTTTTGCATTAATATTTCAAAGCTAAAATAAAATTTTGTGATCGATCTGGCTCATTATGCAGTTCCCAATCGATCCTTAAATTCGAAAGTATGCAAACCACTTCTACTTATTAGAAGGTGTAACCAGTTAGGCACACAATTGACACAAATAAACGACAAAATAAATTAAACAGTATATATTTAAACAAATAATAAATAAATTCTTGACAAAGGGAACAAAGGACGTTCCCGAAACGTTGAATTAATTTGTACGTTTATTTACG
>JARFJB010002234.1:1315000-1450000 GCA_036346205.1 Vesta saturnalis
TGCAGTTTATTGATAGATAAAACAAAATTAAAGCTGGGCTGGAAAATCTACTTAAAAGATTATATATCGATAAGAAGATGTTATAGATGTTGCAAATTTAATCATAAATCGAGTGACTAAAGCAAACGTTATTTGTCCACTTTGTACAGAAAACCATGAAGAGAAGGACTGTAAGGCAAGTGAAGGATATAAATGCGTTAATTGTATAAATTACAACAAATATAGTAAAAATAAGATTGATGTTACGCACAGTGCTAAGAATAAAGATTGTCCTACAAGACTTAATATCATTAAAAGAATTAAAGAAAATACAGACTATTAAAATGCATCCTAATTCAAACATGGAATCATCAAAATTTACAAACATAAATTGTTTTCAATTAAACATGAACCATTCAAGGATAGTTTGTAGTAATTTAACTAATTTAGTACAGAATCTTAACGTAGATATAGTCTTTGTTCAAGAACCTTATAATTTAGATAATAAGATAGTTGGAGTACCCGTAAATTATAAACATTTTTGCAGCGGAAGTTTAAAAAAGAGCTGGAATTTTATAACTAATAAGGAAATTAATGGATTATTAATAAGTCAAGTTTCTAATGAAGATTTGGTTGTAGTTGAAGTTAATTATCAAGGATTAAAATTTTATGCCATAAGTGCCTATTTTGATATTACTTATAATGTTATTGATAGTCTTAAGAATTTAGACAACGCTTTGAATTTTCTTAAAATAAAAATATATTAATAGCGATTGATAGTAATGCACGATCTAAGTATTGGTACGATGTTTTAACAAATCAAAGAGGAAAAGTAATGGAAGAGTATTTAATTCTTAATGATTTATTAATAATTAATAATAATAATACTCCTACATTTTTGACAAAGAATGGATGCAGTTGTATAGATATGACAATCGTTAATCATGGTATGTCTAAATATATTGATAACTGGAAAATTGGAGAAGAAGAAAGTTGTTCGGACCATCAATTAATTAGCTTTAGAATTGAAAACATAGAAGTTACTGAATTTTGTAGAAATCAACAAATCAGGTTTATAGTTAGAAAAGACAATTTTGAAATTTTTGATACTAATTTAGTTAAAGAGTTTATTAATATGTTTAAGTGCGTTGATAATAAACATTTAGATATGGAATTAAAAGAGAAGGTTGAAACGATACTAATTTTGAGGTCTTTATGGATAAGTATGATTTAGCAATTCATAATGTTTGCAAAAATCTTTTACGTATCTAATAACAAAAGAATAACAAACATTTTGGTAAATCGGTTTCATGGTGGTCACATGATTTAAAGGTGTTAAGAAAAGAGTTAACGCATCTAGAAGAAGATTTCAAAGAACAATTCAAGACGAAAAATTACGACAAGAAAGAAAATTAATATATTTAGAAGAAAAGAAAAGTTATCAAAAATTAATAAAAGAAGAACAATTTAAGTCATGGAAAGAGTTTTGTAACTTAACTTCTGAAATTAATCCGTGGAACGTGATTTATAAAATGGCAAGTGGTAAACTTAAGAAAAACTTTAGTTTAAGTACCGTTATTAAGCCTGATGGAAGCTACACTACTGCAGAAGATACGTTGGAATACATGATGGACTACTTTACTCCGAATGATTCTAAAGAAGACGACAATGGTTATCATAAAGAAGTAAGAAAAGAAATAGAATTAAATATAGAGACTGACGATGATGAAGAATTCCAAATTAAAGAAATAGAAGAAATTATTCAAAGAATGAATCCCAAAAAATCTCCAGGTAAAAACGGAATAACAAGTGACATAATGTTTAGAGTTTTCAAATTATTTCCAAATTTTATTACTAGTATATATAATAAATGTTTAAACATTTCTTATTTTCCGAAAGAGTGGAAAAATGCGCTTATTATTCCTATTATTAAACCTGGCAAAGAAAGTAGTAACGACGTTTCCAAATTTCGACCTATTAGTTTATTAAACACAGAAGGAAAAATTTTAGAAAAGCTTATGATAAACAGAGTAATGCATCATTTTCACAAATATAATTATTTAAATCCAAACCAGTTTGGATTTACTTCTCAAAAGAGTACTTTGGACGCTTTACTTGCACTTAAAAATTTTATTACTAAAAATTTATCAATTAATAAAGATATTGTCGTTATCAGTTTAGATGTTAGAGGGGCATTTGACTCAGCATGGTGGCCTGCTATATTAAAAGAATTGAAAGATAAAAAATGCCCTGCTAATTTGTACAAACTATCAAAAGCATATTTTACAAACAGAACTGCTATGTTCCTTAATGATATACAAATTAACAGAGTAATTATTAGAGGATGCCCACAAGGTTCTTGTTGGGCCAGGGTTTTGAACTTACAATATAATGCATGTTTAAACATAAAATATTCGGAACATACTGTAGCTTTAGCATTTGCTGATGACTTAGTTATTTTAACAAGCGGTCATAATTATTTGTATGCAGAAAATTATGCAAACATAGAATTACAAAAAGTACTTAAATGGGCAAAAAACAACAAAATTACGTTTAACGAAAATAAATCGAAAGTTATGTTTATTTCAAAAAAAAAATCTTTTAGAACAATTAAAATTAACATTTACATTAACAATAAAATTTTAGAACAAGTGGAGATTTTAAAATACTTGGGTATATATATTGATAATAAATTCACGTTTGATAATCATGTTGAAATTATAACAAATAAATGCTTAAAATTTGTACAAGTTTTATCCAGAAACGCAAAAATTCGATGGGGTTTAAAACAAAATGCCATAAAACAATTTACAAAGGAGCAATTTACCTTTACTTTCCTATGGAATTGTAATTTGGGAAGATGCCTTAATGAAAAAGAAAAACATTTCAAAATTAGAAAGAATCCAACGATTATTAAACATAAAAATGCTAAAAGGTTACAGGACAATTTCATATGAGGCTTCTTGTATATTAACTGGAATTACTCCTATTATAATTAAATTAAAAGAAATTTCAAATTTATTTAAAATTTCAAAAAACATAGTTCAAGAATTTTAATTGATTCATCTATTAATTGTTATCTTTGGACCCATCCAGGGTACTATCTAAAACTTAAACCAAAATATTGTGATATTGATTTACAAATTTATAACTATCAAATTTTTTGTTATGGCTTTAAAGAAAATAATAATGTTAATGCAAGTGTATTAATTTCTAAAAATTAATTATTAAATACCAATTAAAATTTAAGTTAAATCAAAACTGTATTGAAGAACAAGCTGAACTTTTATCTATTTCAAAATCATTAGAAAAATTGAAAAATTACTTAATGTATCTAATGTAGACAAAACAATATTATTATTTGTATTTAAACCTAAAATTTTAAATATTTTGAAAAATAATCAAATTCATTATTTTTGGTAGAAAAATTAGAAAATCAGTTCAATTTCTGAAATCAACAACTGGTGTATACATTTCTGTTTATATAAAAGGAAGATCACAATCTAATTCGACTAAGAGAGATTGCAACTAATGATAGTATTGAATATAGTGAAATATGTACTTATGATAAATTAATTAAATCTAAGATTAGAAATGAATTAAAGGGCAAAAGCATTTTGGAATGGCAGAACTGTTGAATAATACCAAAAGGTGCATTAACGAAATCATTCTTTCCGTCTGTGTTTGATAGACTGAAATGCAATTTGAAACAATCACCAAACATGACAACTATTTTAAGTGGCCATGGTAAATTTAAGGAATATTTAAAACGATTTAAAATAATACAAAATTCAGATTGCATTTGTAGTAATAGTGATCAAACAATACAGCATTTAATATTTGAATGCTTATTGTTAACAAACGAACGATTGGATTTAAAACATAAAATTATACAAAAGGTGGTATTTAACCTCAAATTCTGACCTTATCAGTAAATATCAAAATGAATTTAATAAATTTGTAAACAGCATAAATTTTGATAATCTATGTCAATAATTTAAAATATATATGTAATAATAACAAAACAATTCAGTTAGCATAAATGTAAGATTAGAATTTTTTTTTTTAATCATTTAACTCAATTGTTATAACCTTAGATAATAATTAGCTATAATATTTATGAATGTTAAAACAAATATTGATAATGTATTTAAATAAGTTTAAAATCTAATGCAAATGTTAAAACAAAGGTTAGACAAAGTATCCAAATAGGACAATATGTAATATAGAAACTACGATGAATTTAAAAGAATAAAATGATAAAATAATCAGAAAGTTATTTCAACATTTGTTAGTTATAATAACGTAAGGCATGTAATTTCTAATTTATTTATGATTAATATAAATATAACCAATAAAACATACATAAAAACACACATTAAATATATAATAATCAAAATTTATTTAACATATATATATATATATATATAATATAATTAAAACAAAATATTATAATATATAATATATAAAATATATAAATATATATATATATATATATATAAAAATATAACTATCAATATAATATAAATATATATATATATATATATATATAACATATATATATATATATATATATATATATATATATATATAATATATATATATATATATATATATATATATATATATATATATATATATATATATATATATATATATATATATATATATATATATATATAATATATATATATATATATATAATATATATATATATATAAATATATATAATATAAATAAATATATATATATATAAAATAATAATATATATATATATATATATATATATATATATATATATATACATATATATATATATATATATATAATAATACATATATATAATCATATAACATACAATATATATAACTACACATACAATATATACACATACACAATAATACAAATATATAATATATATATATATATATATATATATATAAACATACAACATATATCAAATATAAAACAATACAAATATCATAGAAATATAATATAACACACACATAATTAAAAATAAATATAAAATAACAATAATCAACATTTATATACTACATAATCATATATCAAATAATATATATAAAAAAAACACACACACACACACACACACACACACACACACACACACACACACACACACACACACACACACACACACACACACACACACACACACACACACACACACACACACACACACACACACACACACACACACACACACACACACACACACACACACACACACACACACACACACACACACACACACACACACACACACACACACACACACACACACACACACACACACACACACACACACACACACACACACACACACACACACACACACACAGACACACAGACACACGCAGACACACACACGCACACACACGCACACACACGCACACATCCACACACACAGCACACACACAGACACACACACACACACACACACACACACACACACACACAGACACAGAACACAGCACACACAAATATATATATATATATATATATATATATATATATATATATATATATTTGAGATGTTCAGAAAGAGGTAATAGAAGTATCGGACAGCTTAAATGACATTTGGGTAATAAAAAGGGGTGATTTCTAGCTCGATACATGTGCAAGACGATGTGATTAAAATAAATTTGTTTGGTATAAATTAGTCTGAATATTATTTACTTAGTTTGGTTTCATCATAAAAAGCATTTTGCTGCTAACAAAATTGTCAAGAATGTTAAATATAACCATTTTCGTAAAGTCATTTTAGTATTTCAATTATTGCAATAAAAGTCAATTTTTCAAGTGTAATTTGGCAAGTGAACACTTTACAGGTATTTAAACATGGACTATATAGTTAGGATGATGTTAGGGATAATGTATGATTAGTTTTTGAATGCAGGAAATACAAAAATTTCATAAAAGGGTTATAATGTGGGCAGTTTAGACATTTTTCGCACATATTTTTGGAAGCGAATTAGTGACAAAAATTATGTTACAAGTTTCACAATAAGAACAACACATAGAACATTTTGGCATACAGACATTTATAGTGGTGTACATTTATATAGTGAAATATTTCATAAGAGTGTTAGACGATGAGACTTTTTCAATGCAACACTATATAACATTATGCATTGCAAATAGTTAGTGAAAATAATAAAGACAAGAAGTACAAACCTTTAACATAACATTTCAAGTGTTAAAAACATTTTTAAATATGAATTATTTTCAATTTTAGATTTAAGTTTGGTTAAGTTATAATTTTTAGGTTTTTTACATAATTTTATACTTTTTTCACATTATTAGACTTAGATTTTGCTCTTAAAGCAAATAATAGATGTTCTTTCTTAATATAGCACAGTTTTTATAAGGATACAGCGCTTTTCACCGCAAAATTGTGTTAATTCTGAGGTGAATTTAAGATAAAATTACAAAAGCTTAAAATTTCTTTAAATTAAATATTTTTAGCACAAAAAGTATGTATTCTTATGTAGAATTTTCTCAAAATTCCATTTTTGCAATTAGATTTAGTATAGCTTGTAAGTGTAAATAGTTATAAGCTTATTTAAGTTAGATTAAGTTACTTCGTATATTAACTTTAGGAACTATAGCTTGTTAGGTGTCTTTTTGTTCAAAATTTTACGTAGTTTTCATTTCTGTTTCTAATTTTTAATTTCGATTATGCATAAGAAAGTTACGGCCAAATTTCCATTTGAGTCCAATTTGTAATATAGATCCACCAATCATAGCCCTAGTTACTTATGCAATATGGCTGGAAAAAAAATGAATTTTTGGTAACAACCAGAAACATATAAAAGGAAGTGCTCTTGAAATCAATCTCTCTCTCTAGAATTTGTTCAAAAGTGTAAAAGGTTAAAACAGTGTTGTGAAATTTGTGTAAAAAAGTAAGTTCATAGCCTAATTTAAATTTTCGTCAAAAAGTTATACTTTACGAAGAATACTTTCGAGAGCATTTGTTTTTATATCGACGGTTTAAAATAAATAGTTCGGTCTCCGATACCTGTCGTTTTCGGAAAATATTTCTGTACGTGTTAATTTGTGTTACGATTTTGTAAAGATTTCTTTGGTGTTATCAAACTTAAATTAATTCCGTTATACCAAATTAAAACCCACTTTTATTTGGTCAATGTTGTTTTATTTCTTCGGACAATTTCTTTTAAACAAAAATTGAATCGGTATCTAAAAATAAAAGTGTTCATCAACAAAAATTTTGGATATTTAAACATTTCTTTAAAGCGATAATCATTCATTAAGCTTTAAACTTAATTAAATAAAAAGTTACCGAAATAAAATAAGTGGTTGGAGTTTGCGGATTTCGAAGAAAACATCATAAAGTTTTGGAAGTTGGTGTCTTCGACAACCGAGAATCGAGTTAGCAGTATATGGGTGATGGTAACAACTGTAATCGAGTGGACATTGCCTGCATCCAGTTGGAGTTATCCGAAGACATCAATCTACAGTGAGGACAGTATATGTGAGTCACAAATTTTAATAACCCTACTTATTGTGGACATTCATTGATAAAATTTCCTGCAAATTAATATTTGTTACATATATGTTTTGGTTAAGAATTTTAAATATTTACTTGTGTAAACACCTGTAAAGGTATTAATTTATTTTCTTTTTCTAAATTTTCATTTTGGATCTAAATATTAAATTTCTAAATTATTTATTTGACATCTTTGACAGCTTTAAATTTCACTTAAGTTCATTACAACGCATGCGTTGATAGCAAATTATATTCAGGATAAATTTTATACTTTCTTTATAATTATATAAAGTGTATTTCATATACACATTTCCAGATTCAAATTATAACTTCAAACTAAATTCCTTGAACTCTATCCCCATTTGAGATCTGAGCTAGTCCGGTGCACATAATAAAAGTTAAAATATTACTTCAATCATATTATCAACAATTAACATTAAAATTTAAAATATTCCCAAACTAAATATAATATTATTTTTCCCTCAAATATAAAGTAAGTCGCCATTTTAAATAAATCTCATTCATTATTAAACATCCATTATATATATATATATATATATATATATATATATATATATATATTATATATATATATATATATATATATATATATATATATATATATATATATATATATATATATATATATATAGCTAAAATTGAATACCTTTTTCCTTTGAATGAACCGTAATTAACGCAACAATAACAAAAACAATGTACTTAAAACATAATCGTACTTGTCCTGATTCCATAAAATTTAAATCTGATTTTTACGTATTACATTAATTCATCCTTTTTCGGTACGGTAGTTGTAGTCCGTATGATCGGCTTTCGGTAATCCTTTTTAAATTCTTAGATGCACTATGCACAAAACACAAGAGGTAACCGTATTCGCCCTACGAACTCGGCTGTAGTACTCACTAACGCAGTGTCTATGGTTTGTTTACTCGCATGCCTGGTATAGGGGCTCTCTAGCCTAATATCACATCATCTTATACTGTGATGTTTGCCCTTCATATACACATTAAAGTTCTTATTTGCTTTTATACAATCAATTTGCTATTGCTATGGATTGTACACATTCAAGGTCTTGAAGAAAATCACTAATGTTTTCCTTCAACTCACAATATATTAAATTATTTATTTATGAATGTCTATATGATTTATCCCCTTATGAGTTAATACAGTCGCTATACATGCTCTGCTAAACTATAATTTTCAAAAATAAACTCCACACTAACCATTCTGATGGTTATAACGCACGCACGATCCTTACTCAAGCTCTGATTGAACTATCTAAAACCTCTAACCAACTAACTAATTCCTCAAAGTTGACACTCGCTTGTATACGTTCTGCCCACCATATTGCCAATACGTCACAATAAATTCGCGCTAAGATCAAAATTTACCTATCACAACCGTGTATTTCGTGCGTTTCTTTGCCGCGTGGAAGGTTTTAACGTAGCCGAAGACGTCAACGATGCGCAATAAACGTCGCAATCTTGAATTACTTTGTAAACTCACTAAAAACTCTCCGAAGAAGTCATCAATTGCAATTAAATTCACACTGTAGATTAACCAGATTATCCCTCAACTTTTTATGCAAATCCCATATGTGCGCAAATTCTATTTTCTCACAATTTAACGAACTCCCTCACATTCTATCACTTCATTCTTAAACATGTATTAAATTTTTCTACTGCACAATATTGCAAAAATTTCTGCAAGCAAAAATATGCATCCATATTCCTTACTGCACGTTAATAAATTATCAATATATTGTAAGCTCACTCACTTATACGTCTACAACCATATTTTTAGTACAAATTCCTTCGTACACAGTAGCAAAAAGACCAGTGCCGTATCAATGAAAATTTTCTCAATATATTATTTCTCAACCAAATTTAACGCTTACAACACGAAAATATTTCTACAGCATTCAAATATTCCTTCACACGAAAACCAACGCCCCACTAAATTCCAGTGGCGTATCATTTACACCAACCTAAAAATTGTTTTCATGCAAACTCACTTCAGTTACATTCAAAACGTATTATACACGTTATCAAAATACGACACATACACGTTGTATCAAAATAACCTTATAATCTGTTGGTGCGTATATATTTAGCAATAACATATTCATTGGTTTTCTTTCTATTCTAATGTAGGTTATTCTTTCATCCGTTACCTCAGTTTCTATGATTTTTGATCTCACTGTTTTTAATACTGTGAGCCCAACCCCACATAATTCTTGTTTTTCCGCACAGAGGTAGGTAATTTTAAATTCTTCTTCATCTATTCTTCCTTTTCCAGCCCATCGCTGATATGTCTATCTTGTAACTTTCTAATTATAAAGCTTTTTCCGTCATGCTACCCGGGTCAGCATAGTCTTAACATTCCATGTACGTATTTTAACCTTTTCTTTATTCCTTTAGGTTTTCCTTTTTTTCATGGTGATGTCCTCTCCTTTGCCACATCCATTGTTCTGGTTTTGACACTTGCTTTACTCTGTATCAGGGCCAATAAACTTTATTCGTTTATTCTTTTTGTGTTTTCTGTCTCCTCATCTATTGATCTCCCTCTTATTTTATCGGCTTTCTGGTTTCCCTTGTTCATTTTTTTACGTCTTATCTCATTTCCGCCCCCGATTTCTGGTTCTTCCAATTTCCCTTTTTCACCATTCACAATTATTTTGTCATCTACTACTGTTGCCCGGTATCCTTCTTTCTGATCTCTATTAGGTATGGTACTAGTTTTCTTCTAGTTTCTCTAGTTTATTGGTCCATGTCTTCTTTAATTCCAATTTTCGTTCCTTTTAGTTTATTTCTATTTTCTTCATTCTTGTAGCTAACTCTATCTTAACGGGTCTGTTGTCTTTTTTTCTGAGGTCTCCTATTCTGCTTACCATATCTGTTTCATTTTTTTCTTCTCTTATTGTTCTTATTACCGTTTCTCTCAAGCTTTCAACATTTTTGCTGTTTTCTTATTACTGTATTCCTTTTCCGTTTTTTTCTTTTCTAGCATTTGCATTTCCTGTTTTTTAATTATTGTCCTCTGTTGCGTCTCCTTGTTGCTTTATTTGTGAATTCATGCTATCCATATTTTTATCTATTTGTATCAGTTTGCTCATTATATATCCGCACTCCTGTATTGCAGTTATCCGCACGTCTTTCACCTCACTCTTAACAGATTCTTAATGTGATGTTTTTTTAAATAGATTTTAAATGTTTTAAATACGATTCTGTATTTTGTTTATGTTTTTGACAAATTATTACAACATATCTGTCTTTGCACTTCAGAAATATTTCACTTCAAGGTCACTCACTTATCAGTTATTCTATTCTTCAAATGTTTTTTCTCTGCTTAATTCTAATCCTACCTTGTTCTTTTTTGAAGTTACCACACTTCCTACTCTTCATTTACCTACTAATTTTGTCTCTGTAATTAATTGTTCGCCATTTGACTTGAGTTTTCGAGGTATTTTTGCGTTCCACTTTTTCGGTTCACTCCACTTTCTCATCATTGGCTAAATTGAGTCAAGGTCAAAAAGTTGTTTAAGTGTCGTAGCTATAAAATCAGAGTAAGAATGGTTGTGGTCTAAGCTAAAACGGATCAATATAAATTATTTTTCCTAGGACCACGTACTAAAGTGATTCATATCAATCAAACGTACGCAAAATAATATTTTTGCGCTCTAGCGCGTTTCACTTTCTCATTGTACCCAATACGAAAGTAAAAAACACGTGTGCCTTTTACTTTCGCATTGCTTTTCTATAAGTTACCGTAGCAACTACCGGTTGTCATCGGCCTGACAGGCAGTTCGGTCTCAGTCAAAGTCGTCACGCTTGCTGCTATTCACAATAATTAGTATGGGCAAGCTGATGGCAGTACCATAGTGGTAAATTATTTGACTTTTATAATTTGACAAGTTTAAATATTCAGATAATCGTCTTTAAATTCATAACAATTATGAACTACACTATTTGTTGCTATTTGTTAGGGCATGATGATGATTTCTTAATCAAAAACTTGAAATATTACATTAAGTATATTTTGTAATTGTTTAATTTGTGATCAATATAACATTAAGGAGAGTCTTTTCATGGTCATAAGAAAAATAGTGTACATTAAGCTCGCATGAATGTCTATCCTGCACTCTCTGCTGGCGCCCTCGTCTGAAAATCCCGCTTGAGGGATATCTAACACTTTCGTAGCTCGTTATGTCATATACTATTTCAGAGTTACATGCATGCCCACGTGGTTTTTTGCAATGTTAGTGGTTTCAGGGATGCGGATTTATAACAAAAGGCTTCCTTGGTTGCAATTGATGTAATGAATCGTAACTTTCCAGTAACAAAATTGACAAAAGTAATACGCCACAACACGAAGTGAAAGTAAAGCAAGAATATTAAGTATAGAAGAGAGAACAAAAAGGCTGGAGGAATTAATAAAGAAAGTTCAGAAATTAAAACTAGATTTAGAGTTGTTCCAATCGGAAAATGAAGAGACTTGGACTTTAACAATGGATCAGAGGGAACAATAATTATAAAGCATGTGTAATATTTAATATGTAGTGTTGATAGATAATTAATTAATGCCCGGCTATATTACCTCGTATCTCTGCTGTACGTGGTACAGTTTCCGATTTAATTTACATAGGTAAAGTTGTGGTATCATTTGGTATTCTTTAGTGATAAAACATTTAATTAAAATCATGGCATCCAAATGCAGACGTAGCTGTGCGAATCACCCAGACGTTTTTTGTATGTATGTATGTGGCGAGTACACTTTTCAAGAAAGTAGAAAACCTATTTTTGAGTTTGTGAAAAGAAGTTATCTGGCCTATTTTGGCGTTCACTTGGGAGACCAGGATAAATCTTGGGTGCCACATTTCGTATGTAAAACATGCGTTGAACATTTGCGTCAGTGGACAATCGGAAAGAGAAAGTGCCTAAAGTTTGGAGTACCAATGGTTTGGAGGGAATCAAGAAACCATCACGATGACTGCTATTTTTGTCTCGTAAATATCAAAGGCATCAATCGGAACAATAGACAGAAATGGAAATATCCTGATCTAGACTCAGCTAAGAGGCCTCTACCGCATAGTGATGAAATACCCATTCCATCATTCAGCAGTCTGCCTAGGCTCCCGGAAGATATAGAATCATCAAACTTTGATGAAGTGCAATGTATAAAATCAGAAAACGACAGTGATTTTGAAGCGAATTTAGGAAGTCCCCAACGTTTCAGCCAACAAGAACTGAACGATCTCATTAGAGACCTGAACCTTTCAAAGGAGTCTTCTGAATTACTCGTCTCCAGATTAAATGAGGAGAATCTACTTCAGCCAGATACCAATATTACATTTTATCGTAAAAGAGATCAGGAGCTGCTGCCGTTTTACTCTGAGGAAAATAACCTGGTAATTCTGTAACGATATAAGAGGACTCTTACAAAAAATGGGTTTGTCAGAATACATACCAAACGAATGGCGCCTTTTTATTGACAGTTCAAGACGTAGTTTGAAATGTGTGCTTCTACATAATGGTAATAAATATGGCTCAATACCCATTGGTCATTCTACCAGCATGAAAGAGGAATATGAGGCAATATCACTAGTCCTGAAAAAAATTAAGTATGAAGAACATCAGTGGATGATTCGTGTCGACCTAAAAATGGTAAACTTGCTCCTTGGACAGCAAAGTGGATGTACAAAATATCCTTGTTTTTTATGTCTTTGGGACAGCAGAGCTAAGGATAAGCACTGGGTTAACCGAAATTGGCCTTTAAGAAATGTTATGATTCAAGGAAAGCAAAACGTAAACAACGAACCTTTGGTCGCGAGAGAGAAAATCATATTTCCACCCTTGCATATCAAGTTGGGGCTTATGAAGCAATTTGTGAAGGCTTTAAATCGAGATGGACTTTGTTTTGGCTACTTGATACACAAATTTCCTGGGATTAGCACGGAAAAACTGAAAGCCAGAATATTCGATGGCCCTCAGAGAAGGCAGCTTATTAAAGATCCACAATTTACGGCATCAATGAATGAGATTGAATCTAACGCTTGGTGTTCATTTGTTCAAGTAGTACAAAATTTTCTTGGAAATCATAAGGCAAAGAATTATATAGAATTAGTGGAAAATATGCTTTCAAACTTTAATACTCTCGGTTGTAACATGAGCATAAAAGTTCACTACCTCCACAGCCACTTAGATCGGTTTCCAGAAAACCTAGGGGATGTGAGTGAAAAACAGGGGGAAAGAATCCATGAGGACATTAAAACTATGGAAGATCGATATCAAGGAAGATGGGGTAGCCCCATGATGGCCGACTACTGTTGGAGTCTTCAGCGAGACTGTCCTGGTAAATACCATGCTAAAAAGTCCTATAGAAGAAAATTTTTAAGTGATATGTAAATATATATGGATTGTTTGTGTTTTTTTAACCGGCAGTTCGAGAATATAATAGTAATAATGTAAAATGTATAAGAGTTAAAAAATAAGATGATTTCTTTCTAAAAAAAAGGTCAATATAGCATATCTCAAAAACTAGATCTGATAGAAAAAATCTGACGGCAGTTTTGGATTCTGCACCCAAACATTACATAAAAACAGTTACAAAAACCCCTGCACCAAAATATGTGTTGGGCTGTGTAATATATAACTAGTTAAGAAATTATTAGTTCAGAAAGGAATATCCAGAAAAGTTGAAATTCAAATTTAGTGAAATTATACCTGCAAAGAAGCGTTTATCTTCAAAATGACTTGCATAGAGAGGTACCGCATATTTGCAAAAGCGTAGATCTAGTAAAAGCTATGTATTGTCAATAAGTGTTAAAAATAAATATAAATTTTTATTGTGTAGTATTGATATGTATTGTTACCGCGATAGAAAAGGTAATTATTGGATTTTTGATAGCTTTGTAATACGTCGTAATTTGATAATGTTTTCGGAATATTTTATTTCATGTATTTTTATGTAAGAAATGTGGGAATATTTGTAATTGATATTTGAGTAAGTGTTGAACAGAAAAAGGAAACATATGTTAGGCTAGAAAAACAGGTGTTCTGCCAAAACTGGCGTGACGAATTGTTCAAAATTTCTATATGCGCGCTATTCATGTAGAAATGTCATCGATTTAATAATTAATTGCGGATGAACATAGCGCAAATCCAAAGGGGTCTTTGTTTGGTACGTTGAAGTTTGAGACCTAAATGTAGCGCTTGTTACGGACGAATGCATATTTTTAAAAGTAAGATGTGCAATAATTAATATGAAACTGCTCCAACGTAAATTAATGTTTCTTGTTCTTTTATTACTTTTAAAAGACGGGTGTTGATTTTCGGGAGCAGACATGGTTAGCTGAAAACCAGAGGGGGGAGTTACAGTGTTTATCGAGGCAGATCGGTGTGGTTAATTAAATACCTTTACTGTAAACAGTTTGTCTTTAAAATATTTCTTGCGTGTACATTTTCTTTTGAATTCGTCAACGCTTAATTTGTATTTTCTTTCGGGTGTTAGGTTTAATGTATTTTTCAAATATTAATCTATGAACAACAGTTAAACCGCGTATGTTAACGATATGTGTCCGTAACTAATTAAAGGAATATATTATTCAAGTGTGAGTAGGTATTTTTATATAAATTAAGGCTGGCAGCAAAAAATTCTACAAACCTATATAACGTATTAAAAATCGAGAATTTCCTTGCATTCCCACATGGGCTCATTAAGCTGAAATCTGCTAAAATAAAAAGCGGTACCGAGCTCCCTCAATCTTGTATTTGAATGAATTAGCATATTTGTTTGTTGTTTATATTCATATTTGTGTAGAGCTGGTCGTGGGCGAACGGGTACAGGATAAGGCTTGGTTATTAATTGTAAGGCGCCAAGTGGGTACATTCTCCCGGGTCCAAATGACCATTAAACACCTCGAATTTGATTTTTATTGTTGTATAGATGGCTGTAACCTGAGAAAGGAGCGCTGTATTTTTGTAACGTACTCAAACTTATGTATCGGTCACGATGTTATAATCTGTTTATAACTTACCCTTGTAAGGCTTTGTTTTAATGAGTTTTTTGTGTCAGTTTGTTTAAGTAGAATTGTTTGCCTGCGACCTAATTTCTTTATATGTAATTTATTGTAATTTTACTATGTATTTGTGCTTAGTAGTAAAAAAAATTGTGTACGTGTAACTTTCTTGTCTATTTTCATTTGTCCCTGCCTTTACCTTATTATCATCTGTGCAATTTTACTGTTGTTGTATTTTATATGCATCGTAATTTGCCTTATGGTTTTATGTGCTTATTTACTTAAAGACCGGCATGATTGGTTTTAAAGGGCCACGTTTTTAGTATTACGATTTTTATTCTGATTATTTTTGACACAGTTGTAGGTGTGGCTACATGGTTTTTTTTTATTGTGTTTATGTGTAACTAAACAGCTTTTTATTTATTTTTCTCTTAGTGTTATAGTTTTGTACGCAGTTTAATCTGATTTAATGGTGTTTTGTTATATATTTAACCCTACCATTGTTTTTTGTGTTATTTGATTGATTAATGTACTTGTACAATTACTTATTTATGAGTAGGGTGGGTTATATTTAGTGGTTCTTTCCCACAATAGTACATCAACGGGTTGAACCACCATTGCGCAAATCTCGTTAATTTTAGTTTGAGTAATTTAATTGTTTACCTGCCCCACATGCTGCAACACTTAACCTCGTCCTGCCTATCTGAGTCAAATAGCACAACGTATCTACCACTAGACGGCCAATTCGTTTGATCAGATTTGAGGTTTGCGAGTAATTAAGTATCAGACTGGTAAATAATTTCTAATGTTTTAATTACTGACAGGAAGGTCAAAGTAATGCAAGCAATTATTTTGAGTAATAGTACCATTATTGTCAGTAAAGTCAAGATACATCACTTAGCGATTATTTTGTTCTTGAATTTGCATTATTGCAAATAAGTACAAACTGCACTTTTCAAGATGGGGTACCTGGGGGACACTACAATATATATATATATATATATATATATATATATATATATATATATATATATATATATATATATATATATATATATATACAGGTATGGAAAAACATTGCAGGTTTGACTTATAATAAGTTAGAGAGAAACCCAATAAGCATTATATGAGTGTGAGAGAGACAACTTTAGCAATGTTACCACTTGTACATATTTGCATGTAGGCACAAAGTATGAACGACTTAAGTCTCCTTCAATCTAGCTTCTACATTTCTAACGAAACCAAAGCAACTAAGATGGTGTTGAAAGTCGCGTGTTCTTTGAAACTATTAAGTAAACATGAAAATGTAAACTTTCACCATTATCACACATAATAAAACACTTAATTTTAATAGATATTACTATTGACGAAGATAACTGTAAATGTTATCAAAACGTTTAGATTGTGTAATTTAAAATACACCATTAAAAAACTCAAAAAAGATAATTATTTTATTATAAGTAATAGCACCTTTAGGATTCCTCATAATTCGTTTAACGTATATACTAGGTAATTCATTGTAATTGTACTGATTTTATTTACTATTTCAGTTAAATGTTCTTTCATTATCGATGCGAGCGGTTTTAAGACGATTGTATTTCTGCTGTATTATGTTACGAGCATGGATAATTTTTTGCTTTAATATCATCTCCTTATTATCCATTGTAGCAAAACTGGTTCACTGAATAGGTATCGGTTTACCCTGAACAGATAATTGTTAATACCTAAACGAATCAGTAACTACCAAACTACTGAAAGCAGTTTAAGGTATTAGATATTCATCAAACCCTTTCCCATAGCGGCCATTATTAACTTCGGCATTCTTGTTTATAACCATGAAACCAAACAAATCTACCCAAAACTTTGAACACATCCCGATGCAATGTCATGCTTATGGTAGAACTTATGTAATCCTCATACACATGTTTTAGTTTTAATATATCTTGCTTAAATAATATAATAAGATTCGCATTAACACGAATTAATTGCTTTGGAATTTTTCTGTAAGTTTAACTACATAAAAACCGTCAATATTATTATGCCTGCCCATACAAAAATATGTCTTATGACATATTTGATTTTGCACAATTAGGTTCAATCATATCTTGATTATCACTGAAGATAAAGTAATCTATATCCTTCATTGAAAGTAAGATTTCCTGTAAAAGTTTGTGCTTGTTTTGATTCAATGACTCTCAGTATACAACATAACCTTCACCTTCATGCCATTCCCTTGCGGGGTCGGCAAAACAATCCCTGCCTCTTACTTATTTTTCATACACAACTTTCTCCATACTTTCCTACCTCTGCATACCTCCCTAGCTTTCGCAAAATTCATAAATTTTCTCTGACATGTCCTTTTATTTTTAAAACTCCTTACCTTTCTTTCTTTTATCATACATTCTACTACATTCAGCCAAGTTTTACGTTGCATACCAGGTCTAGCCTTACCTATAACCTCACCCACATATATTTGCTTCGTTAATCTTGCGTTTATTCTCTCAATGTGACCAAACCAATGTAATGTACGATTTTTATATCTATCCATAATCGTCTTTTCCTCGCCACACTCCATCATTACACAATCATTTTTTATCTTATCCCTTCTCGTTTTACCACATGCGCTTCTCAGGAATCTCATACCCGCGGCATTTATTTTTTTTTCGTGCTTTTATTGACATACCCATGAGTAGGTAAGATTGGAAACTTTTGGACCACACCACAATTTCAAGGTCCCCACATTATCAAGGTCACAACATTCTCACCCGCCCAAGGTTACACAATATTTAGGTCACTTGTGTACGCTACTTCACAAGGTCCCACTTTGCCAAGGTCATCACAGCTGGAAGGTGCGAAAAAAACCTAGGTCACTAACACTGAACACGTTCTCAAGACTGTTTGCGCACCCTACCTACTCAGATAGCCATCTCACTTTTTCAAGGCTTGCTCATGTAATTTTTTACACTTCTCTGATACCACACTTAGAACAAAAGTAAGAAAAGGTAATGGTATGTTAATATATTTATTTGTTGTATGTACAAATCTAATCAGTGTATTATTCAGATATGTGATTTTCTCAAGGAATAAAACACTTTAATTTAGTATAAGTGCAAAAGGTCCTTTCCACTTCTGTATCATTAGACCTGCGTGGACGTGGTTCAAGTAATTGAGCGTACGTGCAGCATGGTGCCCATCGGAGATGTTCCTGTAGCGGAGTCTCAGATGGTCGTCAAAAATTAATTCAATATAATATTTCAGCATAAAATTAAAAGAAATTAAATAAAATATTTTACTCGGTATTAAGTACTATTTTAACTAATTTTGGTTGATTTATTTCCATTACTTCTAATTCACATTGGTTGTGTAAATGATTAAAGAGTACATTAAGTAAAATTAATTACTTCAAAGTCATTTCAAAGTCATTATGCTCTTCTCTAAATTTACCAAAATACAATTTCAAATCATTTAATTGTATGTCCGCCAGAAGTATTTATTGTCTGTCGTACTGAAATCATTAAGTTTGTCGTATACCATTGTAATATACTTCATTTATCTAATACAATTAGTTCATCTGTATACAGGGTTTTCCACGGTAAGCGTTCGTTAGAAGTTTATGTGGTTAGAAACAATTTAGAAATCTGAATTTTTGGACTTAAGGATATTCAAGATTCTCTTTCATTCTAAAATATTTTCAAGGTCAGGTTACTTTCGGTTATACCGGAAGTCGCCACTAACTTCCTTATTTTAAATAGAACACCCTGTATATTATTTTATTTTTGGATTCTTGACAAAATTTTAGGATAAGTCTTATAAGGGTTTCCTATACCTTTTTTCAACTGTTTCTTAGATATCTTCATTTTTTTAAAAAATTTGAAAGATGTAACCCTATTTTCAACACTGCTTGTCTTACTTATTTTTGACTGATGAAAAGTGCTTCTGGAGTAGACAGAAGCATAAGAACTATACTTTTGAAATACTCATTGACAATTGATTTATTGCATACATTGTGTTCAAAATTTGATAAACTATTAAACAATTTTCAAAGTTAAAAAACTTTCTTAATTCAAATGTGACACCCTGTATATTATTAGATGAATAGATGCAGCATTTAGTTATGCATCGTTTGGCTATAACATTACCTATACCTATTATCGACAATTTTCTTGTTAATTAATATTTTCTACTTTAATGTGATTTTTGACAGAAACTGAAATGTTTTTCAAAAATAAAATGAACTTAGTTCAAACTACACAAATTCTATTTTATTAAAACAATGAAAGAAAACAAGAAGATAACAAAATTGAGAGCATAATAACAAATGAAAAACATAAAACAATTATTTGAACATAACTAGAAGAAAAGTGATAAAAAAGATAAAATGAATCATTACAAATGTTCCACATGACCGCCAATTTGATTTAAGGCATTTTATAACTCGTATAACTCCGTATTTTTTATAAAAGCCGATAAAATTCCAAAACTGCAATCTAGTGAGCCTTGATTTTGACACGCATTAAAACATTGTTGTTGATTTAATGTCAAATCAGTACAATTTAAGTGATTTTGTAATTTTTTAAGTATTTTTTTTTAAGTACTGTTTATAATGGAATATATTCAAGAATATTCTTCCAATGATTTATTAAATTTATTTTACACGCATGGTGAATGTGGACGAATTGTTAGGCGAACATGCAGGTTGCTTAACGAACGTTATCCACACCTACCATTAATGACACCTGGAAAATTTGCAAGAATTGAAGCTCAATTTATTACAACTGGAAGTATAAGGGTAACTCGAACTGTGCAAGGATTACATCTTGGTGATCAGGCACGACGAGTTAACTTTTGTGAATTTATTCTTGTACAAATGACCGAATATCCGAGATTTCTTCACAACATTATTTGGACCGATTAATCAAAATTCAGTAGAGAAGGAATTTTCAATCGCCGAAATAATCACTACTGGGCACAAGATAATCCTCATGTAACAAGAGAACGTAATCACCAGTTCCAATTTAGTTTTAACGTTTTTTATTTAGTTATGGATAATAGAGTGGCATATCAAGTGTACGATGAAAATTTGAATGGGGCGAGATATTTTGAAATTCTCCGTGGATTTGTTATGGATTTTTTAAATACTCTACCTGCATGTGACAGGGGAAACAGTTGGTATCAGCTGGATGGTGCTCCCGCACATTCCACTATAGCTGTACACCAACAGTTGACATTGATGTTTGAAGATCGGTGGATTGGCCCACAAGGACCTTGGAACTGGCCAACGAGATCACCCGATTTGACGCCCCTGGACTTTTACCTCTGGGGTCGTATAAAAGAATTAGTGTACTCTAGGCCAGTTCAAACTAGAGAGGAATTGCTAAATCGTGTTCACAATGCATTCAATAGTATGCGTCCACACGAAATTCGGCGATCTATTTCGCAAGGAGTATGTGATAGGGTTATAAAATGCTTAAATCAAATTGGCGCTCATTTCGAACATTTGTAATGATTCATTTTATCTTTTTTATCACTTTTCTTCTAGTTATGTTCAAATAATTGTTTTATGTTTTTCATTTGTTATTATGCTCTCAATTTTGTTATCTTGTTGTTTTATTTCATTGTTTTAATAAAATAGAATTTGTGTAGTTTGAATTAAGTTCATTTTATTTTTGAAAGACATTTCAGTTTCTGTCAAAAATCACATTAAAGTAGAAAATATTAATTAACAAGAAAATTTTCGATAATAGGTATAGGTAATGTTATAGCCAAACGACGCATAACTAAATGCTGCATCTATTCATCTAATAATATACAGGGTGTCACATTTGAATTAACAAAGTTTTTCAACTTTAAAAATTCTTTAACTGTTCATCAAATTTTGAACACCATGTATGCAATAAATGAATTGTCAATGAGTATTTCAAAAGTATAGTTCTTATGCTTCTGTCTACTCCAGAAGCACTTTCCATCTGTCAAAAATAATGTCCTAAAATTTTGTCAAGAATCTAAAAATAAAATAGTATGCAGGGTGTTCCATTTAAAATAAGGAAGTTAGTAGCGACTTCCGGTATAAAGAGAAGTAACATGACCTTGAAAATATTTTAGAATGAAAGGGAATCTTAAATAACCCTTAAGTCCAAAAATTCAGATTTCTAAATTGTTTCTAACCACATAAACTTCTAACGAACACCTACCGAGGAAAACCCTGTATAATATATTTATAATCATTTGCATGTGTAATTAAAAATTATTATTAATTTTATTAAATACATGAATAAAAAGTTTACCTCAAGTAGGATTTGAACTAACAACCTGTACTTTGCTAGAGTACCGCGCTAACCAAATGCGCCATCAAAGTTCAAGCCCCAATCCATGTAAATTTTGTCTTTATGTATGTAGAACGGATGTCGATTCTAAATATAATGAGATTACACTCAAATTACTTATATTAATGGAATGTGAGCCTGCATGTGCAGTTTTCAAAAAAATCCGGATTAAAAGACGAATTCATTATGTGTGTAAAATGAATATTCAAAGTTCATATTCAAACCGGATGCTTTATAATACATTTATGTTTTCGGGTCAATAATTATCTGTAGGTACGTATATACAATGTGTTTTTCTAAATAAAATTGTTGCAAAATTATGTAGTTACGATATATATTTATATATTCATAAAATGTTACCAAACATTTGTGATTTTGATTTTATATAATAGCATTAGAAATATTTTTGATGAATTTAATTTGTTTAAATTATTACGAAAAATATGCCTAGTCTGTAAGTAAAGAAATTATTTTTGTAAAATTTATTAAACCTATCTTATCAGTTAATGCAGAAAATTGAAAGAATCGACTCGACATTAAATCACATTAGAGCATATGGTAATTTTGTATTTTGGTCAACGCGTTTCACTGGTCTCATAAATTCTCGAGTTCACCCCTTCAGTCTGTGTTTCCAATTTGCGCGCCTGTAAACTATGGTACGTCCCCTCGCGTTCTTACTCTATGGGAAGAACGCACCGTACTACCGTACAACAGTATACGTCTACGAATGCAGTAGTTGCACTACTGTAATAATTTTTTGCTTAAAATGTTTCGAACAATTTACTGCGCATTTGTCAAATTCGTTTGGTTTTCCCCGTAAATTCTGTGTTCTAACATAACCTCATTTTGGTAGTTTGTTCTTATACATGTGGTTTTTTATGTAACAGAAAAACGCGAGTAAAGTGTTGCGTTGCTAATTGCAAAAATTCTTACCCGAATTCCAACTAAAGTTTTTTTGTAATTCCTGGAAATCGGAAAGTTTTTAGTTCACTACTGAAGTAGTTGGTTAATTGAATCCGTTATAGAACTGAATGGCTTCTAAAAATTGGTAGACCGGATCTATTGTCAAGAAAAATACTAGAATATGCAGTGCACATTTTGAAGAGCGCTGTTTTAAAAATAGAAGTTTAAACAGCTTTAATTTATGCTATACCGTCATTATTCCTTAATGGTAAAGTATTACATTCATAATGGGAATATATATATATATATATATATATATATATATATATATATATACAGGGTGAATCATTGGTGCGCCGTCGGAAGATTCTGGCTTTATTATTAAAATTAAAAAATGTTATAGCGGCGATCTATATCAGACTTAGATGTGCATCGACTAAAAATAGTTTCATCCCTATAGCATGGTCCATAATTGCAGGACCGGACTCAGCTTTGTTTTGTTAAATGGAACCCTATATAATAGTACCGCAAATACGTTTTCTTCGTTTATAACCCTTTTTCTCGTTCTTTTCTTTCGTATTGTCCTGTTCTTTCAAATCTTTCTTTGAGTTTTTGAAATATCCTTGGATCAGAATGCCTACGCTCAGGAAATCGTAGTTGATAAATTCTGGAAGCAAGAAATGAATTTCTTTCACCTTCGCCCAAAGCGTAGATCATGTGAATATATTCATCTTGTGAAAATTTCATTTTTCACACTAAACTGAGGAACTAGTGAATGGCGTTTAAGCCAAACCTCAGGAATTATAAATCGCAGGCCTACTGGATGCCTTTTCTACACTTATTGCCATATTATAAAATTATGATTTTAAAAACTCGAATAAGAAGTAAACCTTTGTCCCTTAGTGTTTATTGGACCATATTGTCAACAAGACATTTACGATTTGTAAATATTCAAAGCAAAAGTCATGATTATTTTATTAAATTTGCAACAAATCTTAAATATTTCGAGAACGCGTAACGTTAGGTTAGGTTGCTTAATAATAAAGTAAGAGAATTAAAAACAGAACACGATGGCATGATAAAATACAGGGTGTTCGATTTAAAAAACAAAAGTTATGGTCATTTCAAATTTGCAAAAATTGACCATATTTTGTAAACACCCAGTATAGCATAATCAGGAAGTATGAAGGTCAAAAGATAGAACAAGGTCTTGTTTACTCGTATGCCAAACCTTACAATTCTACTGTTAATATTAAAGTCTTCAGAACAATTTAAGTAAAGGTGTAAATTTTAATTTTTTTTAAGAAAAATGCTCTAACTTGGCAACGCCACAAAATAAATTTAAAAACGAAGTACCGTTTTTTAGCATTCAGCAAGACAAACAATAATAAAATTAAATAAATATAGGGTTCCATTTAACAAAACAAAGCTGAGTCCGGTCCTGCAATTATGGACCATGCTATAGGGATGAAACTATTTTTATTCGATGCACATCTAAGTCTGATATAGATCGCCGCTATAACATTTTTTTAATTTTTAATAATAAAGCCAGAATCTTCCGACGGCGCACCAATGATTCACCCTGTATATATATATATATATATATATATATATATATATATATATATATATATATATATATGTCCCATTATGAATGTAATACTTTACCATTAAGGAATAATGACGGTATAGCATAAATTAAAGCTGTTTAAACTTCTACTTTTAAAATAGCGCTCTTTAAAATGTGCACTGCATATTCTAGTATTTTTGCTTGACAATAGATCCGGTTTGCCAATTTTTAGAAGCCATTCAGTTCTATAAGGAATTCAATTAACTAACTACTTCAGTAGTGAACTAAAAACTTTCCGAATTCCAGAAATTACAAAAAAACTTTGGAATTTGGGTAAGAATTTTTGCAATTAGCAACACAACATTTCACTCGCATTTTTTTGTTACATAAAAAAAGTACATGTATAAGAACAAACTACCAGAATAAGGTTAGGTTAGAACACAGAATTTACGGGGAAAACCAAACGAATTTTACAAATGCGCAGTAAATTGCGCGAAATATTTTAAGCAAAAAATTATTACAGTAGTGCAACTACTGCATTCGTAGACGTATACTGTTGTACGGTAGTACGGTGCGTTCTTCCCATAGAGTAAGAACGAGAGGGGAGGTACCATAGTTAACAGGCGCGCAAATTGGAAACACAGACGGAAGGGGGGAACGCGAGAATTTGTGAGACCAGTGAAACGCGCTGACCAAAACATTAAATTGCCATATGCTCTAATGTGATTTAATATCTAGTCGATTCTTTAAATATAAGGTTCCATTTAACAAAACAAAGCAGAGTCCGGTCCTTCAATTATGGAACACCCTATAGGGATGTAACTATTTTTATTCGATGCACATCTAAGTCTGATATAGATCGGCGCTATAACATTCTTTTATTTTTAATAATAGCCAGAATCTTCCGACGGCGCACTAATGACACCCTGTATACACAGGGTGTTCCAGTATTTTGTAACAAGATTTTAATAGTCGATAGAGCTTTCAAAATTAAGACAAAAAGTTCATATAAGCATAGGTTGCCAAACTCTCAGTTTTGGAGATACAGGGTTTCAAAGTTGCAAGATAAATTACCTACACGAATCCATACTAGTGAATGTAGTATCGTGAATCTGGATGATCAAAATAACGGAGGAACACACTGGACAAAAAAGCTGTTGTTGATAATGCTATAGTAAATTCCGAACTCCACACCCATCAACCACATACTACGAGACTTGGAAACAATGATGCAATCAGAATACTCATTCAGGAAAACGAACACTTTACCATCAGAAAGTTACGTCTACGTAGTGGGAAGATTGCTGAGGGAGGATGGTGGAGGAGGATGGCATTGCATTTTTATTCAGTAAAATCAGATACGAAATAAATGGAATAGTAGTTGATTCCGTGACGAAGGTTGGATTAACGTCTACAATGAAAGGATTGGTATCATTGACACCCAACGACCTCGCTCGTCATGAAAACGCAGGTTGGTTTCCTACCTCAAATGCGTTCGGGTATTTTAATGTTTGTGTCCCTTTGCGAAAGCTACTTGGCTTTGCGGAAGACTACAATAAAGGGATTTTGAACATCAGACAAGAATTGTTTTTAATTCGCAGTAAGATTGATACCGATGCAGTAATTTCAACTGTTGCAGACGAAGCACTAAAAGTTAACATAGGTACAATATACTTAAAGGTTCCGCACATCATTCCAGCTTTAGCGGAGGAATTGGTGTTAACGAAGTACATTGATAAAAATGTAAATACTCCAGCAGCACCTAGAAGTTGGAAAACACACATATATCCTGCAGTTCCAACAACAGATAAACATACACGGACAATCAAAACATTGACTAGTATATAAACACCTAGATACATTATTATCGGATTTCAAGCGGGGCGAGAAAATATTGTTGCTTAAGATATGAGCAGATTCGGTAAATAAGCACTAAAGAATATTAAGGTATTCCATAAAACGGATCGTTATCCGTATGACAATTTAAACGTTAATTACAATCGCAAATGCGTTGCTACATCGTATGAAATGTTTGCTAAATTCCAAATGCCTTATTATCAAAGAGATGGTCAACCATTGCTAACACCTAATCAATTTACGGCAGTCGCACCATTGATAATGATAAATTGTTCGAATCAAAAAGAGACATTGCACTCTAAAGCAGTAGTACTTCGTGTAGAATTCGAAACAGCAGTCAACATATCCGCGAATACGACAGCATACTGTGTTATACACCCTGATCGCTTAGTTACGTATAACACGTTAACCAAAACAGTAAAACGTATAAGGGTTTAAAATTTCAAAAGTTTTTTACCAAAAGAACTCGCAATTTTTAATGGAACACAAGTCGCCCACTGCATGTTTAAATCACTGTATCCACGGCATACGTTAGATGCGGAGAGTCACCGTCAAACTACTTGGTTAATGCATAATCAATACTGTATAAAATGGGAAGAGGGTCATACACCACCGCACCAATTTCGGAGAATTCTCAGTCGCTTGATTCAACCTACAGATACCATCCATGTCAAGGGTAGAGAGAAAGTAGATTACATAAATTTGTTACACAACCCGTTATACATCTTGAGGAACATCCTACTCTTCCTGATTTGCAACCAGTTTGTTATTATCATTGTAAAACATTCTGTCACTGCGCTCTGTCTAATGTATACCATCCGTACGATACTTATGTAATGCAGTAAAGCTTGTACACCTTTTTTTAATAAAAAATGTAAATATGTGTTTTGTTCATTTCTTCTATATGTGACACAATATGAGTACATTCTGTATATGTTTCATCGATAATGAATTATGACATAATATTATTACATATTCCACTAAAAAGTTACTACATGAAGTAGCCGACCTGAAATGCTGTATCGATATTATGCATATTAACTTATATGGTTATGTATGTTCATAGCTTAATTATGGAGATAATATATACACATCTAAAACTAACAAGTATCAGTATGCAAACTATTAGTTACTATCTGGATTATATTCATTTGCCTAGTAACCTCTAGTAGACCGCTCAACGGATCGACGTTCTCCAATTCGGGAGTTTGCCAATTACCCCATGCCAATTCTGTACACGTGTCACGCAATCGATACCGTTTGTCATATTGGGACCTAAAGAAGATTTTTTTTAATGTGTCAGTATATATATCATGCAAAGTTGATCTAAATACGAACATTTTACACATTACTGTTTTATCAGACGCCTCCGCAACAGATGTGTAGTCTACCTCCGTCAGCACTTTTTGAATATCGATTTTCTTAACACCTTTCGCCTTCTTAACCACTTGATCATCGGCAAGCTTTAGACAATAAGATTTTGATCCTACTCCATTAAAATATTGAATAGCTTTCCCTGCCTACTTATCTTTCATTCTTCCAACGACATGTATTTGTTGTAATACCATACAGACCGTTTTGATATTTGGATGTGTGGTATTCATCAACATTATTACGCATGTGCGCATACACATCATCAGTTGTTATCTCGACAATTAAAGAATCTGTGTCTGTATAGAGCAACGTTACATTATTACCGTAATAACTGCGCAAGATATAGTAAAAAAATCGATACATTATAATTTTGGAAAGATCTATAATACTAAATCCAACATATACGGGTTTATCATAAGTAACGACCTGTTTAGACAATTCCACTGCAAATAATTTATCAGTAAATTGAATAAAATTCTTAAATTGCGGTTTTGCGACGTACCGTTCTAGACGCAAGCGACGTCCGTCATTTTACCAATGTGTTAATAACTTTATTACTCTTCTTTTGTCGACATTCTCCATTGTTTTACTGAATACACCATGGTTCATTTGTTCATTGTTCCTTTTCGAAATTGTTCTTGGCTTGATTTCGAAGAGTTATAAGGTCTATGTGTAGTACTAGCCAAGAACTTTGAAGAAACCGTAAAACTCTATGTATATGAATAACAATTGAACCATGCTGTATACATTGTTTTAAATATCGGTAATATATAACATAGTTCTGGTCTTATCACATAAGTTAGGAATTAATTTTTCCTCCTTGGAATGTGGTGCGCAGATCATTTCGGAGCAAAAGGGATAATGATTGTGCTCATTATGCAGGTTATGCGGATAGTGTATATCAACCTCTAGTACAAACCCGAAACCGTCATCGTCATTTACCATTAATACATTGAATTGCCTAATTTCCTCTTCAGTTAACCACATAAACCCATCATGAGGGAGATATTGCCGCATACTCCATCCGTATAAATTCGTGGCACCTAAATATTGTAAAAATACCTTTGGACGATAAGGATTATAGTTTGGGACAAACTCGTTGTTAGCAATACTTCTTCGCTTGACACAAGTACTCACTCCACCACGAATGCCTTTCTTAAAAGAGTGATACATATCCATATCAGTCAATAATTCTAACTCTAGTACATTTCAACATGGCATCCCACGCAAATCCAGGTATTGTAACATACTGTGCTCGATCTAATCCATACATGTCCATACATAGTCGCCTAAAGTTTTGCGAACACGTCTGATTTTAAATATATATTAGCATAATCCCCGAGTGTATTATACTTAAGGTGATCCCACACTAGTAGGACGCGACAGTATTCTTCATCGGATATATTTTTATCACGCATTTTATCGTAGAATTTGTCATAGGAAGGTACAGTGGCATCGTAGAATTTATTAAAATTGTCTACGTACGCGTAGAAGAAATTACCTTTCTTCCTAACTAAGTTAAAGTTGTTATCATCACCAAAATATTTCCTTACCTCTTTACATTGATCATCTGATAAATTATGAGATAGAGTATCTAAGGATGCCGCCATGAACCTACAATTATCGACGAATCGCAAATTTATGTACATCGTTTCCCTAAGGCCGCGACCGTTAATGAATTAGTCTACATAAATATGCTTACTGAGCATTATATATTTTTCACTATTAACAGGGAGTACGGTAACTTATTCAGTTTCACTCGCTAACTGTTTGACGAACAGTAGAGCATCAAAACCACTGAGATTATGGAAAAAACTGTGATAAATGTAAGTAATTGATAGTTTAAATTGCAATTTGAATGTGCCGCGCCATGATATATACCAGTGACATGGCAGTGATCTCGTACTTTGGAATTTGTAAGATCGTCCGTAAAAAGTTTGCCGCATAGATAAGAATTACGACTTTGTTCATGTATCACCAGTTGTTCATCACTTAGTGGGATTAACCCCCCTATAAAGTTCTAATTTGGACCAAGCACCGTTTACACCGCACATAATATAATATCTGAATGAGTATGGTTCATGTCTACACGTATATATCTTGAACGTTTGTTCGATACCGAGTTCAGCCGTATTTACCGGTTGATAGTTCCGAAACGCAAGTAATTTAGTGTATACGAAATAACAGTCATGAGATACGTGTCGAGTTAATTTCTCCTGCGTTCGAAAGTAATGAACACATGAATCACAAAAATATTTTTCCCAATTACGTCGACTTATTTAGTTGCTAAGTAAACAAGAAAATTTTTTTATCCATACATAATTCTGAAACTAACATGAATAGGTTGTTTAGCTCTGGTGTAGTAGAGAGGACCCACTACCTCAGGAATACGCTGACCATCATAATACGTATCCTACAGTCCATAAACATTGATAGAGTTATTATTGTTGGAGTCAAGCGTTGAGATGTTAGTCAGCTTAGCAAGAAATTCTACACCATTCCAGTTGAATAACGTGCAGAAATCAGTGTAAGAGGTCGTCCGTTGTGGTAACCCCTTCGGTGTTACTAATGCTGATACAATAGCCGACGCAAAACAGCAATTATTCACTATTCTTCACATTCACTATGGCATGTTTATGCGAAATTTTAGCCGGGACATTCTTATAGGATGAACCCGTAGTAGGAGAAATTTCAACATGTTTACCTCTGAATACACGAAATGCACCAGCGACCACCCTACAAAACAACATATATTAATGATATAATACCCTACTACTCATTACTCACACTTACTAGAATCTTTATGCTGAAATTCTGGTTGTTTAGCATCCAAGATTTCCAATACTCTTTGAAATACTCTTCCAACACCATCTCGACACTCAATGTATCATATTTCGTCTGAAAGGAGTTTAATTCAGTGCTTTCTCTACTGTCCAGAAAGTATAACCCAAACAACTCAACATTACATTTCAACGAGAAGTGTTTCTGCAACTGAATATGTATTAGTTTCAAAACATTCACTTTAACGTCACCCACAAACGTCTGTACATCCGCATGGGTATTGCATGGTGATAGTCTATGCGAAACAATGCCTTGTTTAAAAGAATTGTAAATCACTTCAACCCCAGTATCATCAAGTAGACTCACATTTGATTTGTGCCTATTGCTTCTAAGATGTCCTTGATAAGCGTATCGAGGAACATCAATCGAAGAATCAGTGCAGTGCACAATTTCAACACCTGCAACTTTTCTGTTGTACTGGTTTGTTGCATTGGTTTGACTTACGCTTCCGTGATGTGTTCAAACCCGATGGTCCTGGTTCGGCAAAGGAATCATCAGCATGTCTGTGTTGCGCATTATTCTTTAAGTTGTTTAACCCTGACGACCCAGGTTGTGAAAGATGGTCAGCAATATGACTATGTTCCGTTCTGTTCGCACCGGAAGTACTTGGTTGCGCCTCATTGCTAAGTGCGGTATGGTTTTGCGGTACAGCCTGCGTCATATCTGGAGGTGGGGTAGTTGGAATCCTTATCCAACACACATTTCTTTGATATCGCACTAGAAAGTCTTTTCTTGAAAATCTCTTCAGACATTCACATTGAAACATTTTATTGCGATCTGTAACAGAGATAATGTATAAACAATATATAAATGAACGGACAGTGTTACGTGTTTTGTTATGACTCCTTTTTTAACTCTTTATTGGTCTGTATTGGTTTGTATCATTTATTACCATCATGTATGATAACTGTTAAAAAAAGAAATCATATCCAGTGATGCGAACGAGGACGCAACGTAACATATCGCCAGGAATAGGATAATATGTATGATAGATATATCAGGTTGATTAATGTACGGGTAAGGAAACAATAACAATGATAGTCGGGATAGAGTATTGCTGAGCACACATATTCTACCCAGCATTGTATCTCATCCTCCCATGTTCTTTGGGATGGAAGCAAGGTATTACCCCTACCTGTTTTCCGGAAACTTTGCAGCGCATGTATGGCTCAATACACTCCGGGTAAAAGATACTGCGTTTTCCACTATAACCCTCACCAGTGATTGCGCAGATAGCATTGTATGGATGCTTCAGGACTCCTAAATACTGCTAAGTCATTTAGCGACCATTCATTATCTATAAAATCAGCAGCACGCACAGCACTGAGGATATTCTCTGATGAATCATCCATTTGCTCGACTTGTATCGAAGAGTTTCTAGGACTCCACTCTTCAGCGAACTCTGCGATACAAGTAGGACAATATCAGAAATGTGACCTACCCTCCTGCCGTAGAACTACTGTACGACCACTCCTCCATAAATTCTACGGTAGAAGCAATGCTCAGCAAACCTTCAAATGGATTCCCTACTACTCTGCCCTTTGCACATGTTGCAGATGTAGACAATTGCTCATCTAAAACGCATGCAAGCGTAATAGGAGATTCCTCTCCCCCCAGCACCGGCTGCGCTACTGAGCTTGACGATGAACGATCTCTGCAATGCATCCACGACTTAAGACATGGTGCAATACTACCTGATCTACACTCACGGGTAACCACATCCGAATTTTCCGTTGGAGGTGGTGTATCCGAAAACCGCAACGCTACTTCACAGTCATCCTGGTCGAAATACTGCTCGCTATCCACCCGGTCACCGGCAGCACCTCATTCCTGAAGCAGCCCCATCACATCCTGTGCGTGATTCGTATTACTTATCTGTGGCATTAATACATGAAAGCGCTTTCTTACCTCTGTTTACGGTTGACGCAGTACACACCACTACGGCGGCGGTTACACTTGGGTTTACATTATCTAAAAGCGATTACTATTATTAGTATACGAAAGGTAAAGCCCGAAAAATAACTTTTGTAAGATCCTGAAAGATTCTATTGAAAATTATTCACAAAACAAAACTTTTGAAATATTTTACAAGTCCCTACAAATTTTATTGAAAATCCATAAACTAAATAACCTTGAAAAATGTCCGCTAAAACTGCATGAAGATCGTTGTTTTTAGTGGGGAAAGCACCTATATTTAGCGAAACTATTCTTACAGCTGATTCTATAGTTGACACTACTGAACATACAATGACTTCAAGAGCAAGTTCCCCATCATCTCCCCAGGTAAGAACCAGGCTTATGTTTCTTAATTATAATTTTTTTTCATTATTGGTACATTTCTAACGTTTTATTTCTTTTTTACAGGTTGCTATTACCCCCCGTTCTCCATCGCCAGGGGGAACTCCTGTATCCCTTCGACTTCATCCCGCTAGTCTCCTACACTCCTCTCACCGACGTCCTGCCACCTCCCACACCTCAGGTTTCCTATCCAATTGACGTTGACCTACCTTCAACTCCCACACGTCAGGGTTCCTCACCCTCTTTACCTGAGGTTCTGGATGTCCCGTCCTCTGCAACCCCTCCTATTGATGTGGACGTCCAGTCCAGCGACGACGAAATTTATTAACTGACGACCGTAGTCATGGACTCTCTAGGGTCTTGATGCGGATACTATAATACTTGACATGACTAATGCCGAAATCATTACTGTCAGTGACGAGGACACCCCACTATTGACATAGACGAACATACCGATGATAGTGATAACTTCGTCAGCATATCATCCAGTGTTGAGGGAGTATGTTCTTCCTGTGCTGGAAACGATTATCTCAACATTGGTGACTACGACTTCGACGTAGACATGGACCCTGCCTACAGCTATGATTCCGAGGACTACTACAATGACGCGTTACAACAACAGCGATTACTTCGCGAAACACGTACTGAATTTTGTAACGAAATCATCGTTGAAGTAGTAGCGATGAGGTTAACCTTATGGACACTCTCACTAACAACATGCATCAACTGGAACGTAGCGCTCAAGACGTAGTACAACTAAGTGCACAGGAACAGTTGCATAACAGCATACAGGACAAGAACAATGACAACGGCAGGGCTCCAGACGTCGCTCCGCAGGTCCAGGATCACTGAAATAACGAAAGCTCTGACGACGACATGCAGGACAATGACGACAAAGAACTTGACAATGACTGATTTTGGGCTACACACATCTCTATGACTATTGGTCGCACTATCGTTCCACCCCTATACTTTATGTGTGCGATGGCGTTAGGAGACAGTGTCACTCTTGATACTTCTTTGTTTATATTAATAACTCTTTCTTTCATTACAGCTGACAACCATAGTCCCATTCGTCCAGAATTATGATGTGATTACGGAGAGCTCATTAGAAGAGCAGCTCGACCGGGTCCACACTAGGCTTGTAACATTATACCTTGACTGGAACAGTGTTATAATCCTAGCTATACTAAATTGGTATGATCACGCCGTTGTACATCTGCAGATGATACTGGAAACTGTCTAAGAGGTTGCCGGACTTTACGAACTCATCCGAGCAGTGTTTTTACAACTAAATACAGTAGTGATGTTGTATCATATGATAATGACGCTTGTTGGTACCTGCTGATGGGCTGGAGTTGGTTAAATCTCTACAAGATAGTATGGAATGGTTGATCTTCCTTATGAACTGCTATATGGCAGTAAAACCTGTCCGTTTACTCATCCCACTTCCTTTAGATGATTCTTGAGTCCATTGGCACCTCATAATGCATCTCTTCCCAGGTTTGTTACACCTTCAAGGTACTCATATACAGTGTCACGGATTCGTTTTAATTGATTTACGCCCTCTCTTTCAACCAGAGGAAAGTCTAAGGTTTTGTTCAGTAGTTTGGGTACCATAAACCTCGCATTGTTATAACGATTGTTGATTATTTTCCATCCGATTTTGTGACTTTTCTTGGTTATCTGAAGATGTATTAACCATGCTGATTCTCAATCCAAGCAATGTGATAGTGTCTCATTGGCATGAACTGTTTTCTCGAATAGGTAATGAAGCCATGGTCAGTTGTCATATCCGGTTCGGAATATTTAAATTTTGATCTTTGACAACAATATTGATGGTGTTCGTTCATGCACTGGAATTGCTATTGTTTGATAACATACTGGTTCTCTGACCTTTTGTATACCGCTTGATGTTGATGTGCTCCTCCATACTTTATTGAAGAGCAATAACAGTGCATTGTATTGGCTAAGTCGGACTTGTTGCTTTCTAATTCACATGGGTCCATCATGCACTTCTTTGCTTTCATCTCATTTAAGCTTTCTTTAAAGAATTTCTGTTGTGTCTGTAGATTTTATTTAATTGGTTCAGTTACCCTGACTTATTATAATCGTGTTCCTCTAGACCTAACTTAGCTATTTGGCATGGTTCTGCAATGCCTCGCCATTTAGACATTCCAATTTCTGTTGGAAGTTCATAAAATACCCTTCCTGTTTTGTATGGCTGCATATTTCTTCATATTCTCCAATTTTTGTACCATTTCATTATGCTGCTAAGTGAGTGCATTTAGTTTTTCTATCTTGGGCTGTATCTTCACCACTTCTTTTTCAGTGCTTTGGTGTAGACATCGGTGTTTGTTAGATGTTTGTGTCTTCTTGTACAAGAGAAGCGTAAATTCTCTGGCACTGGTTTGCTGATTACTGGCTGGTGTTTACCTTAAATACTCGAAAGACCATGAACAATCTCGTTGTATTTGAGACTGTATTTTTTAACACACAGTCAGAAACTGTTTTCTTTTGGGCGTCGGTAACGTTGAATTCTTTTTATCCGGTGATAAATTTGTCAAATCCCCTGGTAAGAAAGAGGTGTGTTATAGGTTTAACGTGTATATCTGTGCTTCTGTCAGTGGTATCGTAGCTCCAAAACGGAGGAACCGATTTTGATTTAATTTTTTTTTTGTTTGAAAGGTCGAGAGTGTTTTCAGCTATGTTTCAAGAAAATATGTTCAGCCGTTTGAAGATCATCAGCTCTTTTCTAGTTGATGAAGGGATTTCTTACTTTTCATTAGAGGTTTTGCTTTATCTTTTTTTTTGTTTAAAGTGATTTGATCGAGACTATTTTCAGCTCTGCTTCAAAAAATTTTGTTTACTTTTTCAAAGTTTTAGGAGTAGAAATTTGTGTCAGTGGTTTTTAAATTTTTCGTAAAGTTATAACTCGACTAATAATATTTGACCAATAATAACGATTATACATTATTTCATTGACGTTTTGGGTAAATAAAAGTTATTCAAACGTTTAATACCGTTTATGATTAAAAATGTAGTTTAGCAACGTTAATAATAATTAAATTTGTTGAATGGCGATGAGAGGTTGGTAGAAACAATAGTCGACAGAAATTCTTAAATTAACGCAAATTTGAGATAGTGCGGCTACTGCATTCAGACCATGATGATGGATTTTTATTTTGGTGTTGATTAAATCCAGTAAACTTGATTACGTAAATCTTATTCCATTTTAAGAGTTAAATTAGATTTTAATATATAGGATTTTATTATGACTTCCTGTTCAGTGTACGGTATTTTCCGTACTCTATAGTATTGTACTACTACTGTTATCACATACTAGTTATGATTACAATGGGCCATCAGCAAAAGACATTTCTTGGCTTAAATAGCTTTGTGCAGAGTATCCACATGGTACGATGGAACTCATGGTAAGCTAAGTTTTAATGTAATGCTTCCGTTTTAATTTTATAACTTTATTTCAGATAACCGATTAATTCCCGGACAAACTAGCTAAACCTTCTAAACCGGCCACTTCCACCATATATACATCCCAAGTAGGCTTAGTTTTGAAATTTTTAGTCAGTATATTAGTTCACTGTTTCATTACACGTCAAGTCGATCTGGAACCAAATTTTATTACACCAAGCAGTCTCAAAATGCTTTAGGATTATGTCTGGAGTCGTGAAACTAAACTAGGTATAATTTGACAACGAAACTGTAGGTGGTTACATTCGAGATGAATCTGACGGTAAGTATCAAATTTGATTTAAAAGATTCAATACTATGTATGCTATTTATTTTAAAAACCGGATATACTACATCACATTAGGTTATAACGTAGATAATCGTATTGGAGTGCTGATCGGAAGCGAGAAGTTTCCTGACAAACCTTTGGACTTCTCGCTTTGAAGGAACAGCGACAAACACTGGACAAGGTCCTGCAAATCAATGGGTTGTTTTTTTCAAACGATACTTTGAAGGTTAAAGTATGTTTAACTGGTTGTCTGAACGGGAAAGGCTGTCAAAAGATGACAGGAGTCTGTTTCGCAGAGTTCTGTAAACGAAAGTATGGAATAATCAGCATTAGCAATAACAACAACGTGTCTTACAAAAGCTGTTATAACAACAATAGCTTTACGATAACTCCACGTTAGACGGAAGATTCCGCCTCTAAACGCTAAAATGAGTTGTGTGGTGTATACATCTGCCGAAGTAGATCTATTTGGAAAGGCAACAAACCACACAATCCGATCTCAGATTTATTGTAGTGTACAGCCAGGTCTCATCAATCACTACAGTGATAAATTTAATGGTAGAAGATGGGCATTACAACGTCATCATTAATCACGTGTAGCTGTTTCTGTGAACTGTGCCACGTCAGTCTTCAATATAATTACGCACCAAAAAGATGTCGAACTGCTTCCTACACCATATCTTTAAGACTGTGATTAGATGTCTAAGAATAACTGTGAAGATTTCCAATAAAGAGGTTGGTGAGGGAACGATGTCAAACTTAAAAGACAACATCCTACCCTACTGCATTTAAAATGTTTATGCCCTGCGTAAAGCATACATGTATTGCTAGACGAACCCCTTGCCTCAGCCTGTTGTCATATGTTTCGAAGAAAATTTCTTCAAGGAAACACAATAGAACTTACTCCATATGACCTTTACCGATTAGAAGATAACTAGAGCCAAACAGCCACAAAGTGGGTTTTATTGCTACAATAAAGCGACAGCCTTGTTCTGCATTACGTATCACTGGAGAAGTGTGATTACGTACGGATGCGCTATTCGATATCTCACTCGTACAACGAACACCGTTTATATATTGAATAGCTGTTACTACTATAGATGCGGAGAAGTACTTTTCCAATCAAACAGATACGATTCGCCGCTACGGAAAAAAAAACGAGGCTACTTTGGTCTGGATTAAATCTTTCGACCACCACTCAATAAGGTACGAACGAAAAAGTTTAATACGGTTCTCGCTATCAACCCTGCAACTAAAGAATTTTTGATTTAATTAAGCATAAACCGCACATCGTGAGAAATGCTTTCTTCGGAGAACTGCCAAGGTACATTATATAGCGGAAGAATGCAAAGAAGTTTACATTCAAATTAATTGAACGTAAAGTAGAGAACACGAAAACGGCACAACCGATTTTAACAAATAAAATCTCATTTTGTTCGAAATAAAAGAGTTCAATATTTTAGCAGATAACATAGATTTTGATAAAACGAATACTTAAGGAGATATAAAGGATTGAAAAATAAATATAGCCGTAACTTTGTACATCTCTAAGGAATTAAAATCCTGTTTTTTGCTAATTTTAGCACTCTATTAACAAGACTCTTCCCAAATATTGATGTGATTCTTTAACCCAATCTTGAGATATAATTTTTTCTATAAAATAAAGAAAAAGGCGAACAGGAGAAGAACGAAGGGGGAATTGCCAATTTTTCCTAAAGATACTTTTTGTATATTTTCACAAGTAGAATCCAATATATAGCCAGCCCACCGTTTTGTTACACCCTGTATACAGTTTAAAATCTGTGTATGCTGATTGTAAAACGTAATTTACATTCATTCGTTAATTGCAAAAAAATATTGTAAAATGTATTTATTTGATGATAATAATAATAATAATAATAACAATAATAATAATAATAATAATAATAATAATAATAGTAATAATAATGATAATAATAATAATAATAATAATAATAATGATAATAATAATAATAATAATAATAATAGCAATAATAATAATAATTTAAAAAAAAAAAAAAAAATAATAATAATAATAATAATAACAATAATAATAATAACCTACATAATAGTGACCACTTATACAAAATTGTGAGACAGCCGATTCTGTCTATGCCTAGATGGCGCGTTAATGTAGCAGACTGAAACATCTTCGGCGAAAATGTATCCACAAATATCAATCCCGAGCTTAGTCTATCCGTAGGGGTGGAAACCTTTACCAACGCTATTCTACAAGCTGCCCGAAATGCTGTTCCTGAGGGAGGTGGTACGCCCATGTGAGTAATGTACCCTGGTGGTGCCCAGAGGCTAGGGATGCCATCAAAGCAAAGAAGAGGGCATGTAGTTTATTTCATCGATGTCCCAATGAAGAAAATGTGATTGCTTTTAAGAGAGCCAGAGCCAATGCTCGTCGAATAGTTCTTCAACGCAAGAAAGCTTCCTGGAACAAATATGTCTCTTTGATTAGCCCCAGCACGTCTTTATCGGAAGTCTCGAAGAGAGTAAAGCTTCTAGTGAATGGCCGAAGAAGTACCTCCATCACTCAAATTATTACTCGAGACGGTATTACCACCGACATGCCGGAGTTAATCGCTGAGTCAATTGCTGGAAACTGCGAAGCAATCAGCAGTTTTCAAAACTACGAACCAGCTTTTCGTGAGAACAAGATAGAACGGGAAACTCCTCTCAACTTCATTACCGCTGACCACCAATAATATAACGTACCCTTTTATATGGCCGAATTTGACGAGGCTCTACGGTTTTCTAATTCTAAGGCGCCTGGATCCGATACAATTCCGTACGAATTCATGTTCACCTTCCTTTGACTGCCAAGTTGTCCCTCCTGAATTTGTATAATCGTTGTTGGTCTGAAAATACTTACCCTGGGGAATGGGAAGAGTCGATCATTGTTCCCATCCTTAAAAAGAGTAAAATCTACTGATTCCCTCGAGTTATAGACGCATAAGTCTTACTTGTTGTATGGGTGAACTTATTGAAAGGATGGTCAACAACAGATTTGTTTGGTACCTGGGGTATAGCCGGTATTTCGCAGACCATCAGAAACCGATCCACTCAGGACCAATTGGTATACTTGGAGAATGCAGTACAGCGTGCGTTTAGGGACGGGAAACATACGGTGGCTTTGCTTTTCGACCTCGAAAAGGCGTACGATATGACGTTGCGGTACGGTGTCTTACAAAAGCTGCACGGCTGGGAACTCAGGGGAAATTTTCCTCTCTTTCCAGTCGACTACCTGAAAGAGAGAACATTTAGGGTTAAATGCGGAAACGTCTTCTCGACGCCTAAGATATTTGACAATGGCATTCATCAAGGCTCGTCCTTGAGCGTCACACTATTCGTGATTGCCATAAATGATATCGCATTGAGTATTAGTCCTGAGGTAGAGAAATGTTTTTACGTGGATGACCTGGCAATATTTTGTTCAGGCACAACTATCGGCAAAATAACAAGACGTCTCCAACCGGATCTAAATAAAATAAACCATAATGCATGCATTTCTGTCGTCTAAGAAAACCTCACTATAACCCACTTTTACACCTTAAGTATTAGCCAATCCCTATCTCAACGTCGATCAAATTCTTAGGTCTAATTTTTGACGATCAACTTCGATGGAATGAACACATGGACTATGTAGTGGATAAATGTAAATCCGTTCTTAATATTCTTAGGGTCTTACTGGAACAAAATGGGGAGCAGATCGCGACACCATGCTACAGTTGCACCAGTCACTTTTACTGTCTAAGCTAGAATATGGCTGTGTAGTCTACTCCTCCGCGCACAAGCCAGCTCTGGCTAGATTGGACCCTGTCCACCAAGCAGACACGAGATGCTCTATCGGTGCTTTTCGCACCAGTCCCATCCCTAAAATATTGGTAGAGACAGGTCTCCTTTGCCTATCTCGTCGGCGAGACCAGATCCTCTATAGGTACATCGCTAGGATATGTTCCCAACCGGACCATCCGAATTATCGGATTTTCTTTGGAAATTGTCGTGAGTTTACCGATAGGCCATCGATTACGAGACCGGCCTGGGTGAGAGCTTCTGAATTATTGAACACGCTGGACGCCCACCTTCAAGAAGTATTATTGTTAGGTCACGGAAAGGTTTCCCCTTGGATGGTCCCCGAGGTAGAGACTTGCCTCCAATTCACGGCTTTCAGAAGGGAAAGCACGCCTGATTTAATTTATAAGCGCCAGTTTGCATTCATTATGGACGCACACCGTAACTCAAAGGAGATTTACACGAACGGATCGCGAACTGAATCGGAGGTAGGACGTGCCATATACATTGACGGCATAGCACATGGATGGAAGATGTCCAATATGTGCACAATAATGGGTGCCGAAATGTATGACCTATGGCAAGACCTTTTGTACTGCTATATGTGCTACACAGGGACACGTTTCGTCATAATTAGTGGCAGCTTGAGTGCTGTAAGAAGTATGAGGGGCCGTTTCTCTCGCGATCCACTTACCCAAATAGTACAGGCCTTATACAAAAACGTGGTGGAAAGTAGGAAAAATGTGACGTTAGTATGGGTACTTGGACACGTAGACATAAAAGCCAATGAGGTGGCCGACAAGGCGGCAAAACAAGGATGTTCCTGAGGTGAGACATATAGACCTAAAGGCAGCCTTGAATGAGGGGATTGGTTACACGAAGCCCTAGAGACCACCTGTGCAACTGTCTTGAACGGAACGGATTAAAATCCAGCGCCTGAGAATAGGACACAGCCAATTAACTCACGTCCACTTATTACGCAATTAACCTCCTCCGGCATGCCAGAGTTGTGGTGATCAAACATCTGTTGAACTCCTATTGAGTACGTGCGTACTGCAGCATCTGAGGATTTTATATAAGTTGGTGAGGGAGAAAGAAGATTTACTTAAGCAGTCTGAGCATATTAAAAATGTTATCAGATTTTTAAAAGCTACAGATTTGTTTGATAGGGTCTAATAAGTATAGTAGAAGCCAATGACAGTTGCCGACGCCTTATAAAAAAAATTTAAAAAAATTGCATCGCCCCTCTTGAATTAACGATATAAGAGGGAATTTATATGTTTTTTTTATTTCAGATAGAAATCATGGCTGATACAAGTGACTATACTATTGAAGAATGCATTGTCACAAGCACTTGGATTAATGAGAGACCAAAAACAGGAAAAACGTAGGAAGAGATGCATGCGGACTTCCAGCTAAGATTTGGACAAGAACCTCCTCCAAAGAGAACACTTTTTCGTTAGGAACAGAAACTGTTTGCTACCAGCAGTGTTACGGATAAACCACGAAGTAGTAGACGAGATGGGAATAATGCAGCGTCAGTTGAAAGATCACCAATCAAGTCAACTCGCAAACGATCCGCAGAACTGGGTATATCCCGGTCAACTGTGCGCAAACACATAAAAAATGACTTAAAGTTACGCACATATCGACCAAAATGTGTTAAAGAATTATCTGACGATTTAAATCGAAGGAAGGAGACATGTGACCAACTTCTTCAGGTGTTTGACACTATCCCGAAATGTAGCAAAATGATTTTCAGTGATGAATGTGCCATATATCGAAGCTCCCGGTCAAGAAATATTGTCTTCTGGTCAAAGGACAACCCATATTTTTATGAGGAGGTTGGAAACATCCCTCTCCATGTGATAATATGGGCTGACATGACAGCAGACAAATTTACCGCCCATTTTTTTTGATGGGCCTGTTAACCAACATCAGTATCTTGATACGCCAAGACAATGGTTCATACCTCTTTTGGAAACCCGAAGGGTCAAGGAGACATGCTGGTTTCAGCAAGATGGAGCGCCTCCTCATTTTGCCATTTAGTTACGAGAATGTCTCAATGAGGTGTTAGCAGAACGATGGATTGGCCAGGGATCACCTGCAGTTCCAGCTCCACTTCAGTGGCCACCTCGAAGCCCTGATTTAAGGACACATGACAATTCGCTTTGGTCATTCCTCAAGAATATTGTTGCAGAACAACGTTTTGGTACGATTGATGAATCGAAAGAAGCCTTGGGGCTTGCTTTCAGTGGAGAAGAATGTCCCACAGAACCTGGTGACGAATTATTTTGTGTTCTGAGAATGATGGATCCCGTACTGATGTTTCAGTCATTTAGACCAAAGACATTAAAGCAACCATGGACATAAAACTCAATAATATGTTCATTTATTGTTATGATTTATGTTTGCATAGTTTACATACCGGTACTGTAGGGGGAAGGGTGACGGGACTTTGTGTCCTTACAGTAGTATACAAATATGCGTTGTTTTTGCACATACAGTTTGCATCTATGCGGATTCAAAGCATTCCATGTTTGTTACGCATATTTGCTGCACATTTCGAAAAATGGTCTTTCAAGGACTTTGAATTAATTGAATGACCGTCACGTTTTAATGAATGTCTTGTATTTTGGAAATGGTTTTGCAAGAATTTTACATCAATTTGTTATGAGTACCTGATTTTTTAAGAAAACCAACTTGAGCACTGTTTTCGATTAATTATGTGGAAGTTTGGGAAAGCCCCACAAAGAGAAACATCATAGCTTTTACGTAAGATGCCGATGCATCACGTAAAAATTGCTTATAATATTGACAGCCAGTTGTCGGTGAGTCATGAAAAAACACAGAAAGACAAGATTGTCTTAAACTTGGAAAGCACTAACAAAAATATTATAGTCTGATATCCGTTCTTTAGGTATATCTCTTAGGTATATTCAGTATACCGAATCCCTTAAATGAATAATAAACTAATTAAGAACATTAGATATCTGGAGTGGAACAACACACGACCTTACCACCTACAAACCGGAAATTAAAAAGATTATGTAATTTTAATGACAATTATTGTTACAGGATAATTCTGCAAGTCTATTTTTACGTTTCAACCAACGTTATGCGATCGACTTTTTTTGACATTTTACAACATTTGGCAAAGTTACTCCAAGATGTTTATGTGGGTGTGTGTGTGTGTGTGTGTGTGTGTGTGTGTGTGTGTGTGTGTGTGTGTGTGTGTGTGTGTGTGTGTGTGTGTGTGTGTGTGTGTGTGTGTGTGTGTGTGTGTGTGTGTGTGTGTGTGTGTGTGTGTGTGTGTGTGTGTGTGTGTGTGTGTGTGTGTGTGTGTGTGTGTGTGTGTGTGTGTGTGTGTGTGTGTGTGTGTGCGTGCGTGCGTGCGTGCGTGCGTGCGTGCGTGCGTGCGTGCGTGCGTGCGTGCGTGCGTGCGTGCGTGCGTGCGTGCGTGCGTGAGTGCGTGCGTGCGTGCGTGCGTGCGTGCGTGCGTGCGTGCGTGCGTGCGTGCGTGCGTGCGTGCGTGCGTGCGTGCGTGCGTGCGTGCGTGCGTGCGTGCGTGCGTGCGTGCGTGCGTGCGTGCGTGCGTGCGTGCGTGCGTGCGTGCGTGCGTGCGTGCGTGCGTGCGTGCGTGCGTGCGTGCGTGCGTGCGTGCGTGCGTGCGTGCGTGCGTGCGTGCGTGCGTGCGTGCGTGCGTGCGTGCGTGCGTGCGTGCGTGCGTGCGTGCGTGCGTGCGTGCGTGCGTGCGTGCGTGCGTGCGTGCGTGCGTGCGTGCGTGCGTGCGTGCGTGCGTGCGTGCGTGCGTGCGTGCGTGCGTGCGTGCGTGCGTGCGTGCGTGCGTGCGTGCGTGCGTGCGTGCGTGCGTGCGTGCGTGCGTGCGTGCGTGCGTGCGTGCGTGCGTGCGTGCGTGCGTGCGTGCGTGCGTGCGTGCGTGCGTGCGTGCGTGCGTGCGTGCGTGCGTGCGTGCGTGCGTGCGTGCGTGCGTGCGTGCGTGCGTGCGTGCGTGCGTGCGTGCGTGCGTGCGTGCGTGCGTGCGTGCGTGCGTGCGTGCGTGCGTGCGTGCGTGCGTGCGTGCGTGCGTGCGTGCGTGCGTGCGTGCGTGCGTGCGTGCGTGCGTGCGTGCGTGCGTGCGTGCGTGCGTGCGTGCGTGCGTGCGTGCGTGCGTGCGTGCGTGCGTGCGTGCGTGCGTGCGTGCGTGCGTGCGTGCGTGCGTGCGTGCGTGCGTGCGTGCGTGCGTGCGTGCGTGCGTGCGTGCGTGCGTGCGTGCGTGCGTGCGTGCGTGCGTGCGTGCGTGCGTGCGTGCGTGCGTGCGTGCGTGCGTGCGTGCGTGCGTGCGTGCGTGCGTGCGTGCGTGCGTGCGTGCGTGCGTGCGTGCGTGCGTGCGTGCGTGCGTGCGTGCGTGCGTGCGTGCGTGCGTGCGTGCGTGCGTGCGTGCGTGCGTGCGTGCGTGCGTGCGTGCGTGCGTGCGTGCGTGCGTGCGTGCGTGCGTGCGTGCGTGCGTGCGTGCGTGCGTGCGTGCGTGCGTGCGTGCGTGCGTGCGTGCGTGCGTGCGTGCGTGCGTGCGTGCGTGCGTGCGTGCGTGCGTGCGTGCGTGCGTGCGTGCGTGCGTGCGTGCGTGCGTGCGTGCGTGCGTGCGTGCGTGCGTGCGTGCGTGCGTGCGTGCGTGCGTGCGTGCGTGCGTGCGTGCGTGCGTGCGTGCGTGCGTGCGTGCGTGCGTGCGTGCGTGCGTGCGTGCGTGCGTGCGTGCGTGCGTGCGTGCGTGCGTGCGTGCGTGCGTGCGTGCGTGCGTGCGTGCGTGCGTGCGTGCGTGCGTGCGTGCGTGCGTGCGTGCGTGCGTGCGTGCGTGCGTGCGTGCGTGCGTGCGTGCGTGCGTGCGTGCGTGCGTGCGTGCGTGCGTGCGTGCGTGCGTGCGTGCGTGCGTGCGTGCGTGCGTGCGTGCGTGCGTGCGTGCGTGCGTGCGTGCGCGTGCGTGCGTGCGTGCGTGCGTGCGTGCGTGCGTGCGTGCGTGCGTGCGTGCGTGCGTGCGTGCGTGCGTGCGTGCGTGCGTGCGTGCTGCGTGCGTGCGTGCGTGCGTGCGTGCGTGCGTGCGTGCGTGCGTGCGTGCGTGCGTGCGTGCGTGCGTGCGTGCGTGCGTGCGTGCTGCGTGCGTGCGTGCGTGCGTGCGTGCGTGCGTGCGTGCGTGCGTGCGTGCGTGCGTGCGTGCGTGCGTGCGTGCGTGCGTGCGTGCGTGCGTGCGTGCGTGCGTGCGTGCGTGCGTGCGTGCGTGCGTGCGTGCGTGCGTGCGTGCGTGCGTGCGTGCGTGCGTGCGTGCGTGCGTGCGTGCGTGCGTGCGTGCGTGCGTGCGTGCGTGCGTGCGTGCGTGCGTGCGTGCGTGCGTGCGTGCGTGCGTGCGTGCGTGCGTGCGTGCGTGCGTGCGTGCGTGCGTGCGTGCGTGCGTGCGTGCGTGCGTGCGTGCGTGCGTGCGTGCGTGCGTGCGTGCGTGCGTGCGTGCGTGCGTGCGTGCGTGCGTGCGTGCGTGCGTGCGTGCGTGCGTGCGTGCGTGCGTGCGTGCGTGCGTGCGTGCGTGCGTGCGTGCGTGCGTGCGTGCGTGCGTGCGTGCGTGCGTGCGTGCGTGCGTGCGTGCGTGCGTGCGTGCGTGCGTGCGTGCGTGCGTGCGTGCGTGCGTGCGTGCGTGCGTGCGTGCGTGCGTGCGTGCGTGCGTGCGTGCGTGCGTGCGTGCGTGCGTGCGTGCGTGCGTGCGTGCGTGCGTGCGTCGTGCGTGCGTGCGTGCGTGCGTGCGTGCGTGCGTGCGTGCGTGCGTGCGTGCGTGCGTGCGTGCGTGCGTGCGTGCGTGCGTGCGTGCGTGCGTGCGTGCGTGCGTGCGTGCGTGCGTGCGTGCGTGCGTGCGTGCGTGCGTGCGTGCGTGCGTGCGTGCGTGCGTGCGTGCGTGCGTGCGTGCGTGCGTGCGTGCGTGCGTGCGTGCGTGCGTGCGTGCGTGCGTGCGTGCGTGCGTGCGTGCGTGCGTGCGTGCGTGCGTGCGTGCGTGCGTGCGTGCGTGCGTGCGTGCGTGCGTGCGTGCGTGCGTGCGTGCGTGCGTGCGTGCGTGCGTGCGTGCGTGCGTGCGTGCGTGCGTGCGTGCGTGCGTGCGTGCGTGCGTGCGTGCGTGCGTGCGTGCGTGCGTGCGTGCGTGCGTGCGTGCGTGCGTGCGTGCGTGCGTGCGTGCGTGCGTGCGTGCGTGCGTCGCGTGCGTGCGTGCGTGCGTGCGTGCGTGCGTGCGTGCGTGCGTGCGTGCGTGCGTGCGTGCGTGCGTGCGTGCGTGCGTGCGTGCGTGCGTGCGTGCGTGCGTGCGTGCGTGCGTGCGTGCGTGCGTGCGTGCGTGCGTGCGTGCGTGCGTGCGTGCGTGCGTGCGTGCGTGCGTGCGTGCGTGCGTGCGTGCGTGCGTGCGTGCGTGCGTGCGTGCGTGCGTGCGTGCGTGCGTGCGTGCGTGCGTGCGTGCGTGCGTGCGTGCGTGCGTGCGTGCGTGCGTGCGTGCGTGCGTGCGTGCGTGCGTGCGTGCGTGCGTGCGTGCGTGCGTGCGTGCGTGCGTGCGTGCGTGCGTGCGTGCGTGCGTGCGTGCGTGCGTGCGTGCGTGCGTGCGTGCGTGCGTGCGTGCGTGCGTGCGTGCGTGCGTGCGTGCGTGCGTGCGTGCGTGCGTGCGTGCGTGCGTGCGTGCGTGCGTGCGTGCGTGCGTGCGTGCGTGCGTGCGTGCGTGCGTGCGTGCGTGCGTGCGTGCGTGCGTGCGTGCGTGCGTGCGTGCGTGCGTGCGTGCGTGCGTGCGTGCGTGCGTGCGTGCGTGCGTGCGTGCGTGCGTGCGTGCGTGCGTGCGTGCGTGCGTGCGTGCGTGCGTGCGTGCGTGCGTGCGTGCGTGCGTGCGTGCGTGCGTGCGTGCGTGCGTGCGTGCGTGCGTGCGTGCGTGCGTGCGTGCGTGCGTGCGTGCGTGCGTGCGTGCGTGCGTGCGTGCGTGCGTGCGTGCGTGCGTGCGTGCGTGCGTGCGTGCGTGCGTGCGTGCGTGCGTGCGTGCGTGCGTGCGTGCGTGCGTGCGTGCGTGCGTGCGTGCGTGCGTGCGTGCGTGCGTGCGTGCGTGCGTGCGTGCGTGCGTGCGTGCGTGCGTGCGTGCGTGCGTGCGTGCGTGCGTGCGTGCGTGCGTGCGTGCGTGCGTGCGTGCGTGCGTGCGTGCGTGCGTGCGTGCGTGCGTGCGTGCGTGCGTGCGTGCGTGCGTGCGTGCGTGCGTGCGTGCGTGCGTGCGTGCGTGCGTGCGTGCGTGCGTGCGTGCGTGCGTGCGTGCGTGCGTGCGTGCGTGCGTGCGTGCGTGCGTGCGTGCGTGCGTGCGTGCGTGCGTGCGTGCGTGCGTGCGTGCGTGCGTGCGTGCGTGCGTGCGTGCGTGCGTGCGTGCGTGCGTGCGTGCGTGCGTGCGTGCGTGCGTGCGTGCGTGCGTGCGTGCGTGCGTGCGTGCGTGCGTGCGTGCGTGCGTGCGTGCGTGCGTGCGTGCGTGCGTGCGTGCGTGCGTGCGTGCGTGCGTGCGTGCGTGCGTGCGTGCGTGCGTGCGTGCGTGCGTGCGTGCGTGCGTGCGTGCGTGCGTGCGTGCGTGCGTGCGTGCGTGCGTGCGTGCGTGCGTGCGTGCGTGCGTGCGTGCGTGCGTGCGTGCGTGCGTGCGTGCGTGCGTGCGTGCGTGCGTGCGTGCGTGCGTGCGTGCGTGCGTGCGTGCGTGCGTGCGTGCGTGCGTGCGTGCGTGCGTGCGTGCGTGCGTGCGTGCGTGCGTGCGTGCGTGCGTGCGTGCGTGCGTGCGTGCGTGCGTGCGTGCGTGCGTGCGTGCGTGCGTGCGTGCGTGCGTGCGTGCGTGCGTGCGTGCGTGCGTGCGTGCGTGCGTGCGTGCGTGCGTGCGTGCGTGCGTGCGTGCGTGCGTGCGTGCGTGCGTGCGTGCGTGCGTGCGTGCGTGCGTGCGTGCGTGCGTGCGTGCGTGCGTGCGTGCGTGCGTGCGTGCGTGCGTGCGTGCGTGCTGCGTGCGTGCGTGCGTGCGTGCGTGCTGCGTGCGTGCGTGCGTGCGTGCGTGCGTGCGTGCGTGCGCGTGCGTGCGTGTGCGTGCGTGCGTGCGTGCGTGCGTGCGTGCGTGCGTGCGTGCGTGCGTGCGTGCGTGCGTGCGTGCGTGCGTGCGTGCGTGCGTGCGTGCGTGCGTGCGTGCGTGCGTGCGTGCGTGCGTGCGTGCGTGCGTGCGTGCGTGCGTGCGTGCGTGCGTGCGTGCGTGCGTGCGTGCGTGCGTGCGTGTGCGTGCGTGGTGCGTGCGTGCGTGGTGCGTGCGTGGTGCGTGGTGGTGGTGGTGTGCGTCTCTGCTGGTCGTCTCTGCGTGGTGCTGGTCGCGTCGTGCGTGCTTGCGTGCTGCTCTGTCTGCTCGTGGTGCTGCGGCTCGTGGTCGTGGTGTGGTGGTGCTCTCGCTTCTTGTCGTGCGTGGTGTCGGCTTGCGGTGGCGTTGCGTGCGTGCGTGCGTGCGTGCGTGCGTGCGTGCGTGCGTGCGTGCGTGCGTGCGTGCGTGCGTGCGTGCGTGCGTGCGTGCGTGCGTGCGTGCGTGCGTGCGTGCGTGCGTGCGTGCGTGCGTGCGTGCGTGCGTGCGTGCGTGCGTGCGTGCGTGCGTGCGTGCGTGCGTGCGTGCGTGCGTGCGTGCGTGCGTGCGTGCGTGCGTGCGTGCGTGCGTGCGTGCGTGCGTGCGTGCGTGCGTGCGTGCGTGCGTGCGTGCGTGCGTGCGTGCGTGCGTGCGTGCGTGCTGCGTGCGTGACGTGCGTGCGTGCGTGCGTGCGTGCGTGCGTGCGTGCGTGCGTGCGTGCGTGCGTGCGTGCGTGCGTGCGTGCGTGCGTGCGTGCGTGCGTGCGTGCGTGCGTGCGTGCGTGCGTGCGTGCGTGCGTGCGTGCGTGCGTGCGTGCGTGCGTGCGTGCGTGCGTGCGTGCGTGCGTGCGTGCGTGCGTGCGTGCGTGCGTGCGTGCGTGCGTGCGTGCGTGCGTGCGTGCGTGCGTGCGTGCGTGCGTGCGTGCGTGCGTGCGTGCGTGCGTGCGTGCGTGCGTGCGTGCGTGCGTGCGTGCGTGCGTGCGTGCGTGCGTGCGTGCGTGCGTGCGTGCGTGCGTGCGTGCGTGCGTGCGTGCGTGCGTGCGTGCGTGCGTGCGTGCGTGCGTGCGTGCGTGCGTGCGTGCGTGCGTGCGTGCGTGCGTGCGTGCGTGCGTGCGTGCGTGCGTGCGTGAGTGCGTGAGTGCGTGAGTGCGTGCGTGCGTGCGTGCGTGCGTGCGTCGTGCGTGCGTGCGTGCGTGCGTGCGTGCGTGCGTGCGTGCGTGCGTGCGTGCGTGCGTGCGTGCGTGCGTGGGTGTGTGTGTGTGTGTGTGTGTGTGTGTGTGTGTGTGTGTGTGTGTGTGTGTGTGTGTGTGTGTGACACTATGCTGAATACCTTTTACACATGCCATGGATTCCAAACAGGTCTTACACAACTTGCGTTTGGATAATTTTGCATTTTTGAGTCACTGTTACTTATGAATTAGCATTAGTTGTCACTTTGGCAGATTATGAACTGCTTATTTAAAATTTTCTTTAGTTTCCATGACATACTTGATGAAGATAAGAATCTCTAGACAACGAAAGGCATTTCTTGATTTTTGTTGAATACCTAGATAGATGTTGAAGTTTGGTATAGGGAATGCTTACCTTACTCGCCTAAAAAATTCAATTTTTGTTCGATGGCGTAAAAAAGCGGGTAGATTCCAGAAAAGCATATATTGCAGGTTTGAAAGCGTTTCGACGGCAATCTGACGGGAATTTCTTGATAAAATTTTGGTCTTCAAACAAATAATTTAGCTTCTATGTGCGAGATTTTTAAGGTTCAGTGTAGAGAGGACGTCATCAATGTAGAAGATATCGGTTACATTGATAACAGATAGGTTGTTTTTATGATGTAATTTCTCCTGCTTGGCTCACGAAATTTCTGTTTGTCTTTGGCGCGTGTTAAAATTTAAGTGATAAATTGATATGATTGATTGTGACCAGAAGTGCAAGATAGTCCTAGTTTACATGTAGCAGTGTTAGGTCCACGTACTGCGGCCGGTGAAGGTACAAAGCGTGTTAGCGTTTAAGTGGGAATAGTGTTATCAAGATCTGTGCTGAATGAACTTCAATTAGCAGCACTTTTCCCCATCAACTCTGTTGAGGGATATTGAGTAGATTCAACCAACGCGTGATTAAAATATCGTAAAGTGTCGTTTGTCCACAGGGACATAGTTAAGCGCCCTTAAAAGAAGGGATGAGTGTTAAAACCTGGTGCCTTTTCTTATTTTTGGATTAAAGTCGCCTTCTGTGCGGAGGAAATAAACGTCCATTCCTGAACGTTAAAACATTCATGCTCCCTAGTAATTAAGTGCATTTAAAATTTAAAAGATGAAATTAAAATATTTGTTTATTGTCAAGATACAGTACAGTTTATTTAATTTTGAGAATTCTTGGATTTGTGCAGTTTTAGAGTGACGATGTTCGTGTGCTTTTCAACATTTGTATACTAATTTTTAACGTAACGATTTTAAGGTGAATTCTTTAAGAGATAATTAGCCATGTTGATTTGGTTGGTATAGTTGCACCTGAAGATAAGATTTTAGAGATATCGTAAGGTACTTATGAAGTAATTAGGTCGTTGTGCCGATCAGATGGTTGCTTTTGGACACAACAGTTTTGCGAATAGTCGCAATTTGTTTAAAGTTATTTTTATAGGAGTCAACTTACCAATTGTAGACACCGTAGCACCTGGATTTGCCATAAAGATACGCAAATTTGCTTACCCCAATATTGACGTTTAGCAAATTTTAGGACTTAAACTTAATCGAGTTTAGTTCTGTTATGATGTGTTTTTCGTTTCAAATTGAATAACTAATTTCCGTTTTGATAGTTAATTTTTAGTGATTTGAGACAATAATTTTCACGTTGAGTTTTATCCAAATATTTAATTAGTTTTAGTTTCATTATCGCAATGTTGTGGCTTTTACACGAGGCTTAAGATTCCATTGAAGTTTGTGTGAACTTTACGTAGAATTTTTAGGTAGAGGAGAGTGTTTTATTTTAAGTGAAAATTATGCTTTCCTGTTAGATCATTATTAACATCTAGTTAATGACGATTTACCGCTATAAATGTATCTAACAGGTGGCGCCTTAGTGACATTTATTACGATTTTGACGTTATAGACTTATAGACTTGTATGTGCCATTTTGAAGTATAAAGTAAGAACCCCGCCCACACCACTGAGCTAGGTCGTTGTCCGCACATTACCTTTACGGACTGATGCTCTAACTAGTGTTTGGACTGTAACAGCTTAAACACGGAATTTGATGTCTAATCGAATTATGTGAGAAGAAATATACGTTATCATGTAAAATAAAAAAGTTGGTGCAGACTTCTGGTAGACCAAGTAAGTTGGGCAGAGAAATAAAATACTTGATGTATGACGGAGATCATCGATTATGACAGCAAACATAATTTCAAGTTTATTGTCCAACTGAAAGTTGAAAATCCTCTAATGCACGGTCTACGTAAATCACCCTCTACACACACAGACACACACACACACACACACACACACACACACACACACACACATATATATATATATATATATATATATATATATATATATATATATATATATATATATATATATATATATATATATATATATATATATATATATATATATATATATATATATATATATATATATATATATAAATATGTACAGGGTGTCCTAAACTAATTCACCCAGGCTATATATCATAAACGAGATATTAGAATGGGACAAAAAGTAATCCGTACCATTCCTAAGACACTTCATTACGCCGTAGAAAAAATCATCCCCTAATATTTACCCATTAGTGGCATCCCCTAACTTTCAAATTTTTAATGGCGCCCATTATATACACTGCCGAGCACAAAATGTAGGTCACCTTAAATAACTTAATAAATAATTCTAAAAATAAAACTAATCAGGGAGTCATAGGTGTAGTAGACGGTGAAAGCTATATTGTTGGTTGGCGTCTGTCTCATTCTGTTACCGTATTCACAGCGTTGGTTAAACAACAAAAATTAGTCCTAAGTAAACATTCACATTTCGCTGCTTTTTTTTCAGTTAAGGGTTCATTTTTTGTTTCTAAAACCTATTCGTTGTATGGTTTATTGTGGATAGTGACGGTTTACTGTTCTTAATGTTTATTTACCAGCCCATAATTCCTTTAGATCCTATTGTTGTAGCACTAATTGTAGCGTTGATACAACGTGAAACCGCCAGAATTGTTGGTAAGAGCCTACGTGTTGTAAGAAATGTGTACCAGCGCTATCAGGAAGATGGTATCATAACCATAAGACCCGGTTCATGGCGAAAAAGAGTCACGAGTAAAAGAGGTCATAGGTTTTTGTAATGTCAAGCTTGCGGAATAAAACATCTGTTGCGGTTTTGCTGCGAAATCAGCTTCAAGAGATTAGAGGTGTTAATGTTAACGAATGGACAGTTAGAAGAAAGCTTCGTGCTAATGGATTGGCTTGCAGAAGGAAGGCTAGATGGCCAACATTAAACCGCCAGCATCGAATAGCAAGATTGGATTTTGCTCTAAATCACTTGGCATGGAACGATTATGACTGGATCAAGGTACTCTTTACAGATCAGTCACGTTTTTGCCTCAATGGACCAGACGGACGTCGATGAGTATGGAGAAGACCCGGCAAATGTGGGGGTGGGCCTGTTATGGTTGGGCAGGTATCACTTAAGAAGCACGTACAGAGTTGGTTTCCGTAGAGAATGGCTCTCTAACAGCTCAGACACGTAACGGAGGTCCTGGAAGATCGTGTTATGCCTTTTAGGGTCAGTATGGGCGAGCAAGGCATTTTCATGCATGATAATGCAAGATCACACGCTGCCAGGATTGTCAGTGAATATTTAGATAACGTAAGAATTACGCGGTTTGATTGGTCAGCACGCAGTCCAGATATGAATCCTATCGAACATGTCTGGGATGAGTTAGGGAGACGTATCCGAAGGCATACACTAGCCCCAAGAACTGCCCAGGAACTGAGATATTTGCTATTCCAGATTTATTCACACATTTCCTCCGCAATAACAATAGTAGACCTTCGTGTAAAATGTACAGTTACTCTTTTTCTGGAATAAATCATAAAAAAATAAATCGTGTTGTCTGATTCCATATTTAAAAGCTACGAAAATGCAGTAGGTAAATTTTGCGATATGTAGATTTAAGCTGATCCATTTTATTTTTAAAGTTATTTGTAATTTCTTGAGTTATTTAAAGTGACCTAAATTGTTTGCTCGGCAGTGTATTTTCATAATTTTGGATTCAGTTCTCCAAGAAGTTTCTCAATCAAAAGCGGTTCATATATAACCACAAAAAAGGCGCAATTGCTTTTTAATGTTAATTCAGGTTGCTGTGATTCGATTAAGTTGTCAGATGAATAAAGTTGGTTCATAAATAATCATGAAGTACTGTGTATTTATTTTTGCTTTTTAATTAAGATAGCATTAAATTAACAATAAAAATAGATGTGAAAAAACAACAATTAACAAATTAGCATTATTTATTAAAATACTTATTTATTTTGGGTTTATTAATGGTGTATTTGTATATTAATGTAAAGCTATATGTTAAATTGCCACAGCACTATAATTTAGCATACGAAGTTGAAATTAAAATTAAAATTCAAAGGTACATAAAACGTTCTGTATTATGCTTTTCATTGCTAAATAACCCCTTCATTTATTGACAAAACGATTTCTTTTAATTTTGGATTCAACTGGATTCTTTTAATTGATGCCATGTTTATATTTGTGAATGCTTCTTATCAATTTTAAATTGAAGTTTTTCACAACTATACACTTTCATCATAACTTGATTAAATTTAATTTTTCATGGTTAGCCTTCGGCCGTTAGAGGGTGTTCTGATTTGTCATCTTTAAGACAGTTTAATAATATTTAATGTTGATTTTGAAAAACTTGGATAGATTATGGAGAACTGAATCAAAAATTATGAATATATACCCAGGGTGCTCTTAAAAAAGTTAGGAGGCGCCACTAAAGGGTAAATATTTAGGGGGTGACTTTTTCTACGTCATATTGAAATATCTTAGGAATGGTATGGATTAGTTTTTGTCCCATTCGAATATCTATTCGTTTTTGACATATAGCCTGGGTGAAATTGTCTGGGAGAACCTGCATATAATTTTGTGAGGGAATAATTTTATTTTTCTCCTATTTGTAATAATGCAGTTATTTCCTGATTACGGCAAAACACTTTATACAACTGCAAATGTAAATGTGATAAATAGACAATGGATTTAATGCGATTTCAGTAATGTAACTAGAATCTAAGTAATGGATTATGATTCCTAATAAATAATGTTGGAGGATGAAATTCTGATTTAGTGATGGAAGCACTAACCAGCATATTACAAAGTTTGAGTTCGGTTCCTTAGGTACACAGGTATATCCCTTCGATATGTATATGTATATGTATATGTATATGTATATGTATATGTATATGTATATGTATATGTATATGTATATGTATATGTATATGTATATGTATATGTATATGTATATGTATATGTATATATATATATATATATATATATATATATATATATATATATGTGTGTGTGTGTGTGTGTGTGTGTGTGTGTGTGTGTTGTGTGTGTGTGTGTGTGTGTGTGTGTGTGTGTGTGTGTGTGTGTGTGTGTGTGTCTGAATAATATAAAAGTACTTAGAGGCCTCCGGTAATTATGAGCATTATTATTTTCTGAATTCCTCCAATTATGTAACCACAATAACAACCTTTCACTATTCAAGTACATCTACGAAAATCGAAATATGATGTTCACGTTCTTTGCGCGTGTGAGCACACTTATTTTTAAAAGCAGATTTGTTTGTGTCGTCATCTAGTGGTGTATTTTTAAAGTAGTGTATGTTTTCTCTAGTGGCAGTTTATCACGACTCTACCTAGTAGTATATTTTAAAGGCAGATTGTTTGTTTGCGATGCCGATGTATTTTTCTACCAGCGAATATGTTCTGTAATAAAAATTGATCGTGCTCGTCTTTCTCGCCTCTCTCGTATCCTTCATCTCTATCGTTTCTCTCCTCTCGCCCGTCTCCCGCGTCTCCCTCGATTCTCACATCTCCCTCGTATCTTCGCAGGTCTCATAGACCTTCCCGCGTTTTTTTGACTCCCAAGCATTTGTCTATTTTCCATAACGACCTTTTCGCTTCATTGACTTATTTGTTGGATAGATTTGAACACAGGCACGCATACACACACATACACAAGCGATCGCACCCCATATACTATGTACAATATTAGGTTAGATTAGTACACTCAAAATCTTAGGCTAGATAAGTATACGTACAATGTTAGGTTAGATTGATACACGCACGGTTTTGGACTTCGCCTCTCGTCAGACCTCCGTCCCCATGTGGGACCTCCTTGTTTCTTATGGTGCTACCACCTGTACGAGATTGGTGAGAATTGTCCTAGCTTAAAACGGTGTGTTTATTAATCTAACCTAACATTGTACATATGTTGCTCTAGCCTAAGATTTTGCGTACACTAATCTAACCTAATGTTGCACATAGTATAGGGGGTGTGAGCGTTTGTGTGTGTGCGTGCCTGGGAGTAAAGAAAACGCGGTGCAAGTCGGAGAGAGAGAGAGATAGAGATAGAGAGAGAGAGAGACCTGAGAAGCAAGAGGGGAGAGGACGGGAGATACGAGGGAGATGTGTGAAACGGGGTGACGGGGGGGATGAGAGAAGCGATAGAGACGAGGGATACGATAGAGGCGAGGGAGACGATCAGGATCAACTTCTATTACAAAAAACATTCGCTGGTTTAAAAATACATCACTAGACGAATCTGTTTTTAGAATATACGACTAGTTAGAGTGGTGATCAACTGCCATTACAGAAAACATACAGTAGTTTAAAAATACACCACTACAATCCAACTTTTCGCGTAATTAGCTAATTGGATTTTTTAGATGTACTTGAATAGTGAAAGGTTGTTACTGTGGATACATAATTGGAGAATTTAAAAAAAATATTACTTTATGCAGATAATTAACGGATTGCCTCTAAGTGCTTTTATATTACTCAGTTATAAACAAGCTGCGGAAAGTGAGTGTTCTGTGAGTGTGACCGTGTTAATGCGATTATCAGCAGTAACCACGGTAATTTTAACCCTAACGCATACTTTATTTACTTCATTTAATTGCTAGAGCCCGGATTTCAAGTTTGGTTATACCTCTTGTTGTACTTTTTTACTGCTTTAGTTATAACACGTATTTTTATCACTGTATGCAAAACTCAACAATAGTGTTACACGCTAATTTGACTGAAGTTATTGTTATTATGGTTGGCTAATGATAATGCGTTGGATAAAATAAGAACACAGAGGTATATAGTGTTGTCTTGCGCAATGAAACCGGTGTTAGTTTCAAATCACATGTTTATTACCACAATTGTAAATGAAAGTCAACTTGTGTATTTAACCCTAAGGAGTTTGACTTGTTTCAAAACGAGATAGTGCGTTCAAATCTGTTTATAGAATCTAGGGCCGTTTTTCACAGTTATTTCCGAATTTAAGTGATAATATTATTATTATGACTGTCTAATTATAGTGATAAGCGTAGTGTAAAATAAATCATATGGTCCTATAGCTGCCTTACAAAATGAAATCGGTGTTAATTTCAAATCATCCGTGTATTATCAAACTTGGAAATGCGGGTTAGCTTGTTTATTTGGATAGCGATCTGATTTTGAGTTTGGTTATAACCTTTATTGTATAGATATTTTATCACTTTAACTGTGAAACGTATTTTTAGCACTGTATGCAAAACGCCGTAATAGTGTAACATGCTAATTTGGTGTTCGTATATTGACAGTAATGCCGAAGAGTATCTCATGTATTTTTGAATTGTTATTGATTTTAACAGGCTGTAAGTTACGCCAGCCCTGTATTTTTGAATTGTACGCTGATTTTTGCAACCTGTAAGTTATGATTTGATTGATTGAGATTGATTTTCGGATGATCGACCGTTTTTCCCCACCTGTGCCCTCACGTTTAGAGAGAGTACCAGTTCTGAGTGTCGGTTAGCCTTATCTTCAAAATAAGAGGTCGCTCATAGGAGCTGGGTGTGTACAATTGGAGAATCGTTACCTGAAGGTTATGAAGAATTGCTGGCAAAGCTTCTTGTTTGGTTTGATCGAGATTGATTGAATTGACTGCTATGGCTAATTGCTTTGATTAATTGTGATTGATCTGATTGTTTGATTTGATCTAGAGTGATTTTTTTATTTCCAATAACGCCAGATTATACTACAGAAAACATTCATTGGTTTTAAATCTCAAAATAGTATTACTTACAACAAATGATTAAAACCTTTTATCTTTTTTATAAACAGCCTAATAACGACTTAGAACGTCCAGGCTTGCATATAAATCTAAGGGCCTTTTTGACAGAGGTGTTTCCATTAAGGTAGATCTTGTATGTAAAATATTTTAATTGGTATTATTCCATTTCCAATAAAGCCAGCCCTTATTACAGAAAACATTAATTAGTTTTAAATCTCTACTATTACTTATAATAATTGATTAAAACCTTTACCTTCTTTATTTATAAATTTAATTATGACTCATAATTAAAACCAAAATATATTGTGCGTAACAGTGTGCTTAGACCTAGATGCATACGTCCTACCTTAAAAGTTAGTGTTAGACCCCTTTTCTCAAATTTCCCCCATAACCATTACAGTGATCTATATACAACTAGACGGCGCCACAAACAAATTCAGATTCAAAGTTAGAATTAGGGCCCCTTATTACAATAGAAATTCAAATTTCTCGAAATAACCAAGCAAAATGCAGAGGCTTAAATACAAATTCAGATTTTTAGCCAAGGGGGCGAAGGCCCAAGAGCAAGTTGCGAAGCCCTATATCTGTCTTACAAGTAAGCATTAGGGCCCCATCTATTAGGATACATATTCAAATTTCTCTCCATAAACTGTAGAGATCTAAATACAAATTCAGATTTCACACCTAGAGGTCAGGACAAGGGGGCGAAGCCTCAAGAGCAAGTTGTAAAGCCCTACAGCTGTTCTAAAGGTTAGCCTTGGGGCTCATTATTAGAGTACAATTTCAAATTTCCCTCTAATGGGTTCATGAGGAAGGGCGAAGACCCCGACCAAGTTCCGATCACGACAAGGAGGGGTTAAGACCAGAGAGCAAGCCCCGAGGTCCTATACATATCATACAAGGTAGAATTAGGTCCCCTTATTAGAATACAAATTCAAATTCCCGGCCAATAACCAAACCAAAAACAATCAGTCCATACACTGCTAGATGGCGCCACAAACTAATTCAAATTTTGGTGCAAGGAGGCTAAGATCCGAAAGCAAGTACCGAAGGTCTATACATATCTTACAAGTTAGAATTAGGGTCCCTTATTAGAGTAAAAATTTCAAATTTCCTGTCATAACCAAGCAGAAATGCAAAGATTTAAATACAAATTCAAATTTTCCTCCAATGGGACATCGAGGAAGCCCCGAGAGCAAGTTGTGAAGACGTATACCTGTCTTACAAGTTACCATTATGGCCCGTTATTAGAATACAGTTTTAAATTTTCCGCCAAGGGGGAGAAGGCCTAGAGCAGGTTCTAAAGCCCTATATCTGTCTTACAAGTTAGCATTAGGGCCCCCTTATTAAAATAAGTATTCAAATTTATCACCATAACCTGTAGAGACTTAAATATAAGTTCAGAGACATGGGCCGAAGTCCCGAGAGCAAGTTGTGAAGCCCTGTATCTTTCTTGAAAGTTGGTATTAGGGCCCCCTTATTACAATACATATTCAACTTCCCCTCCATACCCTGTAGAGATTTAAATACAAATTCAGAGACAAGGGGGCGAAGCCTCGAGAGCAAGACGCAAACCCCTGCACCTGTCTTACAAGTTAGCATTAGGCTCCCTTATTAGAATACAAATTCAAATTTCCCGCCAAGGGATCACGACAATGGACGAACACTCACGAGCAAGTTCCGAAGACCTACGTCAAAAGGGCCCTGTTAAACATCAGAAGCTAGGGGGCGTGACCATTCCCTAGGCCCACCAACCAGAACACTGTATGCGTGCGCATTTGTTTACCCTTCAGGGCCTGAGACCTTAAATAGAGGTGAAAATGTCACGTGACCATCCCCCATACTCTAAACACTGAGATGGACCGCCAGAAAGGCCTTAATTAACCTGACCCCAGACAAAAGGTCTCTAATTAGGGGTGAAAATGTCTTCAAGGGGTCGAAAATACCCTCAATGGGTTGAAAATTCAGACTAGGGATTGAAAAACGACCCCGAAAAAAAGCCATGGGGGTGGGAATGGGCACTCCACATGGGCTTGCCGACGCCTCTCGGTGATTGCACGAACCTCGTGTGTCGTCGCGACGGCGCGTGTCATTGGCCCTCAAGTGCGCCTCTTCTACTTCTAAATGTTTGGCGACAAACCAAACAGTTTTCGGAACACTGATTGGGTCGAGAATTACCCGTTCTGTATTTTTCTCTTTTGCTCAAACGTAATTAAACCATGTATGTAAATACGTTTTTAATGTTAAAGACGTGAAGTGGTTGAGGATATTGAAACATCATTTCTATTCTACGTAATTTGCTTAGTTTATGAATTTACAAGTATTATGCAGTGAAAAATCCCGATGATGTAAGTATGTCTTCCTTTGCGCGTAATGCCTATTAAATTAATTATCTGAAACTTTTGCAGGGAAGAAGTCTTAGTGATTGTCACCATCGTGGCAACATGTGTATATGAGATTTTGTTTTGGTGAAATGATTAGATATTTTGTATTTAAGGTGATTAAACCAGTTTCAGGGTACAGTTTGGAGAAACTTATTATTATTAAAGATATATGAAGGAAATGTATAAAATTATTGAAGGTGAGGTGGAAATTATTACCTAAAGATAAACAACTACCAGTGGTTATCAGCATCATCCGTCACCAAAATTTTTCTCTACTAAAGGAATTCGATCTTCAGTAAGAGATGTTTAACGTATAAAACATCGTATTGTCTCGGAACCTACAGTTATACTTCCAATGTGGGAAGAAAGAACACTTTGGGTTTCTTCCTTTTAGGAACACAGCTTCCTTAACCAAGTTTGGACCCGCGCCGCATGATCAAACAACAATCATTCTTTAACTCTTCTACCACCGAAGCAGCCTTATTGCGATTATTCAAATTCTTATAGTTTTTAGAGGTGTGCTTGGATTCAAAACCGTAAAAATGTAGGGCAAGAATTGAATAGCGTGAGTGGAGATCGAGAAGCGGTGATTATATGGGATAGGTTTGTTTTACATATGTAGGGAGGTCCAGATTTTACTACATTAGTACTGAGAGGTGACAAAGGATACAGGGTATTAACGTTTCATTAAAAAAAACTTTATAATTTAATCTCTAAGGAGAGACATAGTCATCCTTTTCAAAGATTGCACACTGCCTTTCTATGTGAATCCGCATCAACTGTTCAAGTCAAAAACAGTAACAAAGCCATAACGTAGTACGCCACTGGATATTTAAAAAAAAATTATTACACTGCTAAATTTCTTATAGCATTCTGAAGAAAAGTGTGTTCCTGTAAAATTTTGATAGAACAAGCCGTTTTCGATTTATTTGCAGTTAAACACTTTTGTGCTGCAACCATCTAAGCCTTCAGGAATATAGCAAATAATCACACCGTTTCAAGTATTGAAAGGAAATGATGTATCCGATAATACTCAAAATATGCAAAGAAAACGTCGAACAACGATTTGTTTCAAGAATAAGACTTCATAAAATGAATCAAGTGACTTTTCTAACTTCCTAGGAGGTAACCAGTGAAATGTAACAGATTGAGTATTATATTTTTGTTGGTTGAATACGAGCTCCCCATTCTAATGCACCCACGCACCGATATAATTTTTAATTAGTTATTGCGATGGATATTATACTATATATTATTTTATGAGGTTTTTCTAAGAAAGAACGGCATGCTGTCTTTAATTAATTTTGTATTTCGTATAGTGACCTTTGTTTATCCATTTAAAGTAAGCTTGGTATTAAATTTTTATTATGGGTTTTATTCTTGGAAGGTACCACCGTATACTTAGAATATGTTATATCAGTAATCATGATGCATCATTTTTTAATTTCTTTAATATATATTGGTGGGACATTTAACTGTAAATTTATTTCTTTATGCTCTTGTTGTGAGTGTTTTCCAGTTTCGCGCAGCGACCTTAATTTACCTTTCTGTTCTATTGATCACACTTAGTGTATTCAATTGGTCGTGATATTAAAACAGATTTGACAATTAATAATATGCCTGTTAAAATATGGTACAACTGCTTTATTAATTGAAATCAGATATAAATTTACCAAAGGATTATATGACCTTATCGTTGTAATCGAACCCAAGATAATAATACCCATGTAAAAGGGAGCAAACACATTGGTTTCATGTCTTGTCAGTTCTAATCGTAACCCCAAGAGTTCGGGTGGCAACGATTAATTTCTCACATCATTTTATTAGTGTTCACGTCTTGCGTCCGTATATCGGACGCAATAGTGTGATTCCATGTTTTCAAGGTTCCGTCCACGTTATTGTTAAAATTTGTTTGGTAAACGGTGACTAAATATCCCAGATTTCTGTGGATACAGCAAACTTGGCGACATCTATTCTGCTTTTTAAGAAATTTCAAAATAAGTAAATGTTTATGGACGCAATACTACAAATGAAGATGAAAATGTATATCTTCACTGTTACGATAGTAGCGCTACATTCAAATACAAGTTCAGGTACATATTTTACAAAGTTGGTATGTTATTGCGTCCGAAATGTGGCAGTATTGAAGTCTATTTGTAGACTCAGTTCTTATAATTTCTTTCTGAAATTCACAAGAAGTTCTTTTATTTAGTCATACGCAATTACCTTGCAAATTATAGAATGATACAATTCTTTTTAATTTTTCAGGGAATATTAATATGCGTACCATAAGATATGTTTCTGCATTTTACAGATAAGTAACTAACAAAATTAAAGGTGTTAAAAATAACTAAGAAATTAAAACTGATAATATATACAGGATGTCCCAAAAGTGCATAGCCAAAAGGACAATGAAGATTACTTACATGAAAATAAGCCGATTTAACTAAACTTCCCTTAGTCCAAAAGTTGATAAGAACGAAGCTACAGGGTATCAAAGTTGAAAAAATAAATCACATTTTCTTTCATATCTTTCGACTGCTTTGAGCTAATTTTATAAAATTCCTTATACGGGGGTTTCTTGGGATGGGAAATTTAAATTTATCATCGATTTTGATGTATTTCCTAGAGAGCGTCACAAACGACCATTAGGACATGTTTAAACCGTTACAACTTTTTGTGCTATACTATAGGCCCTTTTAGTATGGAATAATAGTTTTCCCTACCTTTTCTGTTTAGACAAGGTATACTTTTTCATATCGCTAAGAGCACCGGCTTTCAAGAAAAACATATCTAAAGCTCATGATGCTTGAAAATTATCCAAAGGTATAATAATAATTCATAATAATAATAGCTACGTTATCATAATCAACGGTCGACTGGCTAATTTTGTGCGGTACGTGGGTATATTTTGTTTGTTACAGATCCTGCCACAGTTTCAGTGTTCCAGATTTTTCAATAATTAACAATATGAAGACCAAAGTTAAACAATTAAATTGCATTATTATCAACCAAAAGCTAAACAAAAATTTAAAAAATAAAATTATATTATGTAAATTTTCTTTTAACAAGTGCAATTACTGGACTTTTCTGGAAGGTATTTAATTTGCTAATTCAACAAATGTTCCAAATTCCACCATTTTCCTGCATAAACAAATTAATTCTTTTTAAAAAATTACATGGTACTCTGGACAATACTTCAGGAATATTCTTCAATAAGTTGGCTTCATGAATTATTCTTGCCAACAAATCTTGTTGCGTATTAACTGGGGATGCATAAACTTTTGATTTCAAGGCACCCCACAAAAAAAATCTCAGGGTGTCAGTCTGATGATCGAGCCAGTCAGTTCACAGTTGCTTCACCTCCTCTTCCAATCCAGCGCTATGGATATACCTCATTTAAATGTTGTCTTATATGTAAACTAAAATTAGGAGGTGCGCCATCATGCATAAACCAAAGGTCACGACGAAGGAGTAAGGGCAAATGTTCCAATAAAGTAAGTAAATTTTGTATTAAAAAGTTCAAGTACCTATCTCCATTCAGCCTATTTGGCAGTACTAAGGGGCCAACAATAAAAGTGTCTACAATTCCAGCCCAGATATTTACTTGAAATTGATGCTGATAATGAGATACTCTCGTTTCATGGGGGTTTTCAACAGCATAAACATGTTCATTATGGACATTTAAAATACAGCATCTAGTAAAAGTAGCTTCGCCCGTGAACAAAATTTTTTTACTAAAATTTGGATTTTCGATTCTTCTATAAATATTAAATCGACAGAAAGCTAAACGTTGATCAGGATCCATGGGCAATATGTCTTGAACTTTTCGAATATGAAAGGGATGCAATAATTATTCTTGAAAAATTCTATGAACTAATGATTTCGAAATTCCCTATTGCAATCCTACACGTCGTATGATGGTCTTTGGATTTATTTCAACAGCGCCCAAAATCTCTTGTTCTATTTCCACCGTCCAGAATTTACACGACTTGGTTGAAACTTACCATTTTCGTGGAAATGTCTTTCGATATTAGCTAACGTGTGCCGATTTGGAATTCTACGGAAAGGATATTTTTCTCTATAAATTCGTACACTTCTTCGACCGTTGCAATGACAACGTCCATAGACTAAACGCATATCCTCCATTTCAGAATTAGAAAAACTGAGAGGCAGAATTATGAATCAACGGAAAAGCGACATAAAAAACTTAAGTTTGATAAGTAAATTCAACTGCCGATATGGTAACTAAAAAGCAAAGGCGACTAAAGTTTTTTACCTAAGTAAAGGCGCTTGCGCAAACGTGCAATGCATTAGAAAATATTTTTTCCTGGCTAAACCGTTCGTCGTATCCAAATTTTTCACGAGAGAAAAAATATTCAAAATTAATTGAAGTTAATTAAAATTAATTGTTATTTCGGAAGAAAAATAGGATAGTCAAATAAGTTATTTTGACACTTTTGGATAATTTGCATGCATCGTGAGCTTTAGATGCATTTTTCTCTGAAACCGGTGCTCTTAGCGATATCAAAAAGGCATACCTTTTTTAAGCAGAAAAGGTAGGGAAAATTATTATTCTCTACTAAAAGGGCCTACAGAGTAACACAAAAAAGTTGCAGTGGTTTAAGCATGCCCTAATGGTCGCTTGTAACGCCCTCTTGTAAATACACCGAAATCGATATTAAATTTGAATTTCACATCCCAAGAAACCCGCTTATAGTAAATTTTATAAAACTAGCTCAAAGCAGTCGGAAGATATGAAAGAAAATGTGATTAATTTTTATTAACTTTTGGACTAAGACAAGTTTAGTTAAATAGGCTTATTTTTACGTAAGTAATCTTCCTTATACCTTTGGCTATTCAATCTAGGGACACCCTGTATAACAATCCTTTTATAAGCGGTTTATGAATTTTTCTGCGACATGCACACCAAACTACGATTAACACCAGTGTATACCTTATGAATTAGACAAAATATATTTTTTACTATATTCTGAAACTATATTTTTTATTTTATTCTGTTGGGAGACATTGTATTATCATGGCTCGTAGCGAAAAAATGCTACCGTTACGCTTATACAAACTAACGGAAGTGGGTTTTGATTAACTTTGATTCATTGTATCCTAATAATAGATAGTTATGTATATTATAATAATTGGCTAATACTTGTTTACCTTGTTTATGTAGGCAATAAGTAGTATAGCAGGTATGATTCAGCATATTTATCTTGCTTCTAAAATAAATTAATATTTAATGTGTATGTGCTGACCTTAGTTGCAAGTATGAATACTTTCAGTTTTCAAAAACATGTTTTTCCATATTTGGAAAATGTGTCGCAATTACATCTTTACAATATGTTTTAACTCTTTCTTTACTTTTGTTTGGTTTTATTAAAACCTTCATACAAACATGTTTTTACTTATTCTTGTATATTTGGTGCGTGATAGTAGAATTTGGGTACTTGCGTATTTGTTGGGTAACTCTTCTGTCCGGCTTTTTGTTTTGAAGGTTTGTCTAGAGTTTACGTCTTTAGGTGATCCCATCTACAACGATAAAAATGTTTATGGAGAGTATGGTGGAAGACATGTGCACCCTATTATATCCTGGAGGACATCCTTACAATGGGATCCTTAATATTTTGTCTCCGATTTTCTGAGCTCAGTAAAGGCTGTCGGTCACCCTCTTCTCACTCTTAAACTATTCCCTCCTATCTCCATCGCTTTTTTCTTCGGATGAAGGTATAAAATTAAAAAAGAAAGTGGCCCTGGTTTCTAAGCAAAAAACCTAACATAAAATTCATCGAATCTTCCTGATCCATTATTGTAACATACGCTGTTCACCAATATCTTGAACAACCACAATCTGACATTTTGTTTTTATCTGAAACTCAAGCATCCTTCAAAAACTCTGATTGACCCGAATAACAAATTCCGCAATAAAATTTTTCATTCTAACTTTTGATACAAAGCTAGAAGTGTGTGCATATCTCAAGAGCCGCATCGTTTGTTCAGAAACCAAATAATTCGGCGGGTTCTGGTTCTAAATTTTTGAATATCCATTGCTGCATCTAAAGGTCTCCCACTGACCGTAAATTTCAAAACTTTTTCGATTACCTTAGTTTGAAACTTGAGTCTCTTCTGTCTCAGTTTCCAAATTGCGATATTTAAATTATGGGAGATTTCAATAACTCTAATTAGCTTCAACATACGTTTTTCCCCACTAAGACTATCTGACCGTTGTTTAATATCAATAACTTCCACTGTCCCTCGTTCCTCTGCGCACGTTGCTCTTTCTGTATCTGTAATGGAATTTCGAAAAAAACAAAATGGTATAGGTCATTCTCGTTCCCAACCCTGGTTTAATAACACATGTGCTAATGCAATATCTTTGAAAAATAAGTCTTGTTCCAAATAGTCGAGTATCACGCATACTACGCTAATGCTCGAAATATCTGCAGTCTTACCCCTAAAAAATTGACTGAACAACGAAATTGCTCCTTTGGACAGTCGTAAATTTTAGTCTTTGCCTAAAGTAAAGCAACAAAAACTTTTCCCCCATGTCATCTTTTGACGGATCTGTAGTTGCTGATTCTGTAGACAAAGTCAATCTTTTTGTGCATTTGTTCGTATCAAACTTGTGTATTAATGATTCTGGAAAATACGTTCCACTAGTCAACTTTTCTTTATACGCTATGAAACCAATTCATTTTCAATGCAAGCTCTAGAATCGATCCTCGGTGCACGTGACCCGATAAGGTGATTGACCCAATCGCTATTCCAGTTACTGCCTTAGAGACAAATGCCCCAAACTAGTATTATATAATAAATACACAATAAATAAACAATAAATAAACGATAAATAAATAGTTACACTCCAAACAGGTAGCAACGGCGGAGTTTATCTGTAGCACCTGCTCTTCTTGCATTCAACCGTACGTGCACAAATTACAAAGTCAGCATTGGTTATCAACCAATCTTCTTCAGGTTTATAAAAATAGCTCTAAATCTTTATTTTAAATTAAAACACCTAATACGTAAGTTGATTTAATTTTATTGAACTTTTTTTAAATTTTGAAAAAGGAAGGAGTTTAATTTGTATTGGTATGTAGTTACATAACTTAACAATGTTATGACCAAAAAATCGTCGGTATATATTTGTTCTGCGATAAGGTGGCGTGAAAAAACGCTTACTTCTTACATTAATATTATATACATCGCTACGAAATTGAATTCGTCTGTACAAATATGGAATGTTTTGAAATTGATGACTGCAATTCTACATATTCGTATGTAATTTTCGCCTTTCCGACATATTCAGTCAATTCATTTCCTTTAGATTATGTGATGAAACTCGATCATATCTCCTAAAAACAAACATTAATCCTAAGCAGTAATTTTTAATACGTTAGTAGAAAAGGAACACTTTCCGCCGCCATTTTGTATTTCTATGACGTCACCATTGGGACACCATTTGTCGCCATTTTTTTTATATGCCCACGTAGGTATCGTATTTTTCCACCTGAAAATGAAAAGATGTTATTTAATCTGTCATTAATATTTGTTAAGCCTCGTTTTTATTAAAGGAGATTGCATAATTGTTATTAAAATTATTACTACATTTATTTTAATTCCTATCTACAAATTGTGACCTAATTTGTCTATACATTGGGGGTTGTATTCTAATAATGGAGAAGAATTAATAGATAAGACATGTAAAGATGACAAGCGTTCTCATAATAAAAAGATGTTATATAATCTGTGTTTATTATTATTAAACAGTTATACAACTTTATTTATATAAATTGGAAAGTAGCAATCAGCCGTCGACAATTAATGTGTTTACAAATATTTAAAAATTTTGCTGCTGCAAAAATACATTAAGGTCTAAATTAAATATTAGGTGAAATAATAATAATTATTTTTGCCCAGAAGCAATAGCGCTTTTTTTAAGCGGTCAGCACCTATACATTCGAAAAAAATATGCCTGTTTTATTTGTATGTTCAATAATAAATGAGCGGTAATTAAGTAAGCAGGTAATTAGAAGTTATAAATTAGACGTGTATCAAACTATTATTGTTAATGCACAATGCGCGTGTTGGATTTTAGTAAATATTTAAAAGACAACCACAACAAATAGAATTATTTTAATGTTAAAAGATAAGCACGATAAGACAGAGTAGAATATACCTGTGATTGCAAATTTTTTTTTTTCAATTTTTCTGCAATAGAAGTTGGTTTTGCACGCCTCTCTCTCGTTACAGAACTCTTAATTAAAAACATTTTAAATATCAGAGTAGAATGATTAAAAAAACAAGCATTATACAGTAATTTGATTATCTCATCCTTTATAATTAGACATGTAGTGAACAACTTATTTACAATATCAAGCGTTGATAAATTATTTATTATTCTAAAATACAAAAACATTATCGTATAAAGTCCACTCATATCCGAATGGTAATCCTGCAGCATCGTTTTGTTGTAGCGGAACTATCTAGAATTCTTCTCAAGGAAACATAAATAGTAGCCTAGCGGGGGTCGTCCAATGGGATCAAAATGTTTCCCGTTACCATCCTATTCAATGTAGATAGCAGTATAATGCTGACCTGGTTTGTTTGCTGGATTCGTGTTTACAATAGCTGCACAAGGCCTAGGTGCGTGCCTCGGAAGCTGATTAGAAACACATACAAGTCGAAACACATTCTTGTGGCTGGGGATCGATCAGTCTTGAATTAATAATGCGTTTTCCAGAGCGCACACAGGCTCCTAGATCTTATGGTTTAAACAACTATACGCCTTGACTTCCTTTTTCAATTTTTTAATCAACGGACAACCAACCTCGTCCAAGTATAGTATTGGTTTGTTAAGGAATCCTAAAAACTGTTGTTTTTCAGTACCCTTAACGTGAATTTTGTTAAACGGTAGCAGAGTTCTTATCAGCTCCTCTTGGAAATCGTTGTATGGCACATACCCTGACCGCCATTTAAAGACATGATATTCATCCTCTAAATACCTTATCTGTCTTAACATGTGCTTTAATATAAAATAATCTCGAGGTGACTTTATTAGCACCAGCAGTAACGAACCATGATCTGTAATCACGGCAATGTCTTTCGGTATGAATTTGTTATCAACACCATTTAAACCCTTGTACGTCCAAGTATGCGTCCATCTTCTTCCAGATGTTGTTGTGCACTGGAGCTTGTGATCTAGAGTTGTCCCTTTTAATAGGTGAAATTCACGACCACATTCCAATATTTATCGATCTCAATCACGTTATCGAATTCGGCGTACACCAAACAGTTAACGGTTTCTACGAGCGCTTCTTCAAATCCGACTGCTTGGCTAAGAGAACCGTTTCTAACTGAATTCCAGTGCATGCTAGCGTTTGCAGACAAGTCGAAGGCCATTAAACAGTAGTCGTTGTGGTAACTACTCCTCGATATATCTTTGCCCTCATTAAAAAAATGAATACCCTTACCGGAGAATAAGGTGTGATATACCCTCACATATAAACCGTTGGTTGTAAGGTCTGGTTGTAAGGCCTTTGAAGAAATTTGTTGACCGTCAGTATATAACGACATGTAGTCAATATTGCTGTGATGAAAATTGAATGGATTTGAGGATTTGCGACAAAACCTACGATGCATCGTTTAGGTAACTGAACCAAGAAGATATTATCAAATAATTTTCGCTGTATGCCTATAGGTATAGTTAACACTTTTACGTCGGTTCTTGTAACAGGATATTTTGCTGCAGTTGATTCTAAAACTTTAGCGTATGCAATTAGAATGTTGGGGTTGATTTGCATACGTCTTACCAGTAAACTAGCGTCCATAATTCGCGTCTTATAAGTTGAAGCGTGCGCCGCCATTAGACTAAAGGTCGTACAAATTTAGCCTTTAATTCAACACCGCTTATGAGAAACTTCCCCTGATTATACAAATAAGAGTGGACGTCACCAATCATCTCGATTTGTTTGCTGGTCGCTGCAAGTACTTGACGTTTCGAGAAACCATTATTTGCGTTTCCCAGTGTATTTATCTGCCCATCTGTATCATTGTACCATAAGGTACAACCTTTATAGGAACTGTTGTCCTCCTTACCATAGGTTAGCAACGTTTCGATATATGAACGATATGTGTAGGTGTTGTTTGGTTGTGACACCATCTTCTGATTTAAGTAAACCTCCACTTGTGAGAAAAGCGAATGCATCCAATTATTTAGCGGCAATACAACATCTGCGTCAGTAAGTACTGTATCATCTTGCCTTAAAACTTTAGCTGTGATGTACAACATGATCTGACTTAAATCTATATAATCGTTTCCATCTGCGGGCACTAAAAACTCCATTCACCACCCTCGATATTTGTCTGCGTCGACGGTAAAGCGAACAAACCCAATTCGGACTTGACGCACTCACGTGATTGGACATGCAGAAAGCCATTATCTTGAAAATATTTCGTCGTAAGTAGGTTTCTTCTTCTTAGCGGTAACAGCTCTCGGTAGAGACTGGTTATTATCCGCCAGAGGTACGCTTTTATACACCGAACCCTACTTCATTTTATAGATTTTCGTATCGGCTTTACGTTTAATATTTCTACCTGCCTCGTGAAATCTTTCTTGAAACAAATCCTTAACAGGTCGATTCCCTATGACGCAACAAAGAATATTAGCACCCGTTCTGCGAGCTTCTTTCCTAATGGACTTTGCACCAGACTTAAATAACGGTATTATACTTCCAAATATACCACCTAGCCAGCTTCCTATTCCGTGATCACGTTGATATGGTGCGCCTCTGCAGATGGAGCCGACACCGTTACCAGTCTTACTCATATAATATAGTTGATAAGAACAAACCATTATTGTATTTTCTTGAAGTGTAGATTCGGACACGACGTCCCAAACTCGAATCGTGCAGGCAAAAAAACCACATCTTCATGACCTCCGTAAGCGTAGTTTTCAGAAGTAATATTTATTATACGCTTAATCGGTGATAAAACATCACCCACAATTTGCGGTTCAAAGATGTCGCAATAAACAAACATCTGCATTGGTAATCCTATCCATACACTAGCGGGGGGGGGGGGTATCTATTCCATAGCTATGTTTTGAAACGGCCGATAACTCAACTGTAAGGATAAACGTTGTGAGACTCTGAATAGCGAGAGGGAGGTTTTTAATTTCGTAGTGACGCGCTTACTTAGATTATGGTATTCGATTTGTTAGCAATTTACTTATTAGCTCGTGGTTATTTAGCACGCTGACATTTTCTATGTTGGCATAATTCCCCGAGGCGAAACGTAACATTTACCATCCGTCCTCAATATAAAAGGCTTTCTCGTTGTCATGTTGGAAATGTGATTCAGCCTTTTTTAATATAGTCTCTAACACATCCTCTTCTCCTGCGGTTGGATCTGCTCTATCATAAATTAAATTGTCTGTCGCACTTACAGCGGCACAAGAACAAGGGTACTGAATTTTTGGTATGCCTATAACCCATGAGCCTGTTAATCTTATTCGTTTTGGCATCTTTATACTTGAATTAGGGCTATTGTTGTAAGCAGTCACAAGTTTTTGGAGCACATGAATATACCTGTAGGATTTTTGTATGTGAAATAACGCCACATCCTTGTTTTCAATGTTTTATTAAATCTTTCAACTACAGATGCTTTTACATCGGGGCTATTTGTTACATAGAAATTGATATCTTGTTTCTTGAAAAAGTTTTGTACACTGACCTGCACAAACTTCTTGCCTTTATCCGTCTGTAGATTTGCCGGTGTATTATCACTTTCCTTAAAAATATCGGTGAATGCTGCAATTACAGATGCTGCTGTCTTGGTTTTAAGAACTCTCGCCAAGACCCTCTTGCGAAACACATCAATAACCGTTATTATGTAGTTGTATCCACTATTGTGTTTACTTAAAGTTCGCATATTGCAAGGATGCGCTTGCCACAGCTCGTAAATATTGCTCACAATATACCTATTGCGAGGAAAGTTTTTTCTGACAGGTTTATGATTCGAGTAAGCCTCCTAAGCCTGCAGCCATTTTTTTACTTCACCATATCTACCCTTTACAGCATTAACTAGACGTATTATACCCGCGGGGAAACTTTTTTCTGACAGGTTTATTAACCATGTAAGCCTCCTGAGCATGCAGCCATTTGTTCACTTCACCATGTCTACCCTTTATAGCATTAACTAAATGTGTTATACCCGCAAATCCTGCCGGATGCTCTGGATCATAGTATACAGCGGCCATGTTACGTTCTCCACGTATCCCAATCTAGTGAAAGTCTTCTTCGAAAGGATCTTCGCCGGGTTTCCCTCGATTCACTATCGGCATCGTAATTCTCACCTATAGTTGTGAGGCTCGATTCAATGTCTGGTGATAGAGTAGCATCACGTCTTCGAGTATTTCTGGTAAACTCCCCTGGTATATTTATTTCTTTAAAGTACGTCGCAAACTGTCGTCAGCCGAGTGGGTTTGTAGTTTTTCACTGTCTTAACGTTTCGTGGACCAGATCGAAAATGTTGGAATGAGGGATGATCTCACCTTTCATTGTGATAGTACCCCTTTTATCCCAAAATACATCACCGCCCGCATTCAGTATACGCAAGAAGTCAGTACCTTCCTTCCTGTATGAAATAGGCAGAGTTGATACTATCTCGTCGCCTGCCAGACCTTTGCGTTTCGGCAAATCTCTAGTATCATCATCACCGCTGATTGTTATACTAGCGGGTTGACGTAACTGTAGAAAAGTGTAGATATCTTTCAAGAACCTGATTGTACTGCTGCCATTTGTCATGGTCGGTCATTTTGCTTTTTAATACTTTATCCATGTCGTTGCCCAACTGCGTTAATATGTTGTTTTGCGTGACATCTGGCGTTTGCAGACGATGTATAAAATCCGTAGATAGAATAGTCGTCTTCTTCAGATTGTGGTCCATAGAAATGCGCCATTCTTCTGTACGAGAAACTGTTTCTTCTTTTTTACAGATTCACCTCTCTGTGCCAGCCGCCTTAAAGTGTGCTTATGTTGAGAGACGCGCTGCTTCTGATGAGCAGAGTTACACGACCTTTTAAAATGTTATCTATCTAGCTAATGCGTGCAGGATATCGGTGTTTTCGATTAAAGCGTCGGCCATCATATGTGATGTAATCTTTATGACTGTGCAGCTTAAACCCTTTTTTTCGTTATATATATATACTTGGCAAATACCTTGAGGCCCGAATATGTTTGTTCTATAGCGTAGCACATCCGGTGTATTCTGTTTTAAATCGAACAATAAATATCCGTGCGGATTAAAAGTAGCATCCTGGTACGCAGCCTCTAAAAATTTAGGGTTGTCAGGTGAAACCGGCCTTGCTAAATGCTATGCCTGTGCCCTGTTATTATTTCCGACTATAATATTTAGTTGATCAGCTATTCTAGCTCGAGATTTACACGTTCCAAACAACATTACTTGTGATTTAGACGGTTTAATTACGAGACAATGCTGCTCACACACACTCACACACACACTCACACACAAACTCACACACAAACTCACACACACACTCACACACACACTCACACACACACTCACACACACACTCACACTAATAAAAGACGAATGCGTGTCGTGGTTCATGGTCTCTTTTTAAAAGAAGTTGGCAATAACATGGGCGTACTACAGGGATCAGCTCCTATACATTTTCTTCTCTACATAAATGATCTTTTTTCTTCAACGACAAACCCGATCCATTGCTTTGCTGACCACAGCATTCTTCGTTGTAATTTTGTAAGTCCACTCACAATAATAATCAACCTTCTATCCCAAATCAAGAGATCAACATTAAAATGACTAATTCAATCAACAAAGGTGTTTAACAAATCCTTTAATATGGAAATAGTAATCTAGCTAAATTTATTGTTATGTTGGTGTGTGCCCTGCAAGAAAGGTTGATCATTTCCTGTTGTAAGCACAAATAGCTCAGTTCTTAAGTTCTCAGACTCTATTATTATGTTGGGTATCACTTTATACTCAAATCTACTATGGATTGATCATATTCTGTCAGCAACTAAAATAGTTGCTCTTAAAATAGGCTTCTGGTACAGAACTAAACTGTGCTTTACCTACCGGTAACTCTTTATGCTATATAAGCCCCAAATTCGACTTCATTTAGAAAATACCTTCCACCTGGGTTGGTGCTGCCCAAAACTCCCTCGATGTCGTTTATCGTATTCAAAGAAGATCGATTAGGCTTATAAATGGCGCGTCCTTGTTTTCTGACATATATTTCCTAGAGTATAAAAGAATCGTTTCAATTCTATCTTCGTATTATCGGTATCACAAGGGCTATTAACCTCTTCCTGTTCCTGTTTTTATTTCCCTTATGATTTGAAAAAATTAAGGTGGCCATTCACAGGCATCTCTTTGCAATTCATTCTACTAAGTGTTCCTGAGTACTTTAGCACTTTCAGAAGCTTAGCCTGTTTAGGAGCACAATTATTAGAAAAAAGCAAAATCTAAACCAATTTGGATCTACACGAAATTCATAAAGAAGAATTAAGTCTCTTAGATATACAACGCAACGGTGAGATTCGTATTACCTATTTCATTTTATGGCTGAATTGCAACCGCCAAAATGTTTTTCAAAAATATTTTAATTAACTAGTATTTTGGAATCAAGAGTCATGACCCTACGCCTCACAAAATGCTCTTCTGTAACTAAATTATGATTTAAAAAAATATGCCTACAAGAAGTCGTGTTACCTGGGTTTTCCTAATTTTTACAAATTATTTCTAAAAAAAAATTATGTAATAAGGAATGAACTGCTCATAAATTTTATAATTATAAACAACCGGATAAGTTTCTGTACAATTTTTAATTATAGGCAAACTTCTATATTACGAATTCATTAAATTAGCAAACAAAATTACTGTTATGGCGTTGTAGAAATACATTTTCGTAAATTTCTACTCTTTCTATTCAAGAATACAGGTATCGCCATTAGAACACTTTTTTTAAACTTTTTATTCTAACAAATAACGAGTTTGGAGCTGTTTTAAACTACTTTGCTACAACTACGAACCTAATTCATCTTGCTTTGGCATTACCTCAGTTTTACAGAAGTCTCCTTTGCGGTATTTTATTCTGATTATTGAAAAGTGTTAGTAGAAGGGGCCATGTTGAATACCTGACGTCATAATTAATTAAAGTGGAGGGGGAAGGGGTGGAAGTCGGGATGGTAGAATAGTGGGGGTTAGAGGGGGCTTCTTTGCGGGCGCCACTTTCAACCCCACGATAGCGTATTTAGAGTGCCCACTCTTAACAAGGGACCTTTTGGCTATATCAAGAGCCTTTTTAGTCGTCCAGCCCCTGGAAAATCAGCACGCGGATGGGGAGTAATCACGTGATCAGATTCTGGCTCACAATTAAATTCCACCGACAAAACATCAATTTCTGTGTAACAAATAACCCCGGTGTAAAGAAAAAATCCCTACAGGTGTATTGATGTACTCCAAAAACTTGTGACTACTTACAACAACAGCCCTCATTTAAGTATAAAGATGGCCCTTGTGGCTGTAAACGATTATTTTAGAGGTGTGGCGTTACACGGTTCCGGACATTTGGGCGCGACCGTTTGGGAGCGGCGTTTGTTCGCTGCCGTTTAGGCGCGGGGACATTTGGGCGATAGATTGTTTGGGTGCCAGACATTTGTGCGCTAGAAAATTGAATACGTGCTATAATCTTTTGATTCGTGCTTGGTATTTACAGAACCCTAGGAACTATTTCTTACCATTGGTTTTAAATATCAAAATTGCATAAAGCTGATCAGTTTATGTTTATGGTTGGTATTTGTAATTAAAACAATACTATTAATATTCGATCGATATTAACATATCAGTATTACTTGAGATTTGGTTTTATGTACCGAAAATTTCAGAATACCGATCAGTTTCTGTTTTACATCAGAGTGATAGTATTCCGTTTATTATTTTTTTTTTGTTTAATTAAAAATGGAAGTAGTTTCCGAACGAGGCAAGTCCATGTTTACTAGTAATGGTTACTGCTATGTCAATTATGAAGTGAATCCGTAATTATTTTACTTGTTGTTTATATCATTGTATATGTACGACTGAAGGACAATAAATATTTGTTTAGAAAACATAGGCGTTATTAATTTTCTTGCGCCCAAACGTCTGACGTCCAAAAGTCTCGCGTTCAAGTGTTTCCGCGCCTAAACTCCGGCGCCCAAACGGTTCCGCCCAAATGTCCTAGATCTGGCGTACCCTGTATGCGAAAGGCACGTTACCCTAAACATAAAATCGGTGTGCAAGTACACCTTTGAGAAGGGACAGGAAACGAATTGGAGTGAGGATTTTTTTACAATTAGTGAAGTGATAAAAAGAAGACCACCAATTTACAATATAATCGATCTTAATGAAGATCCTGTTGTGGGCACCTTTTATGAGGAGAAATTGTAAGTTGTTGCGATTGATAGAGACACCCAATTCAAAGTCGATAAGATTTTGGCAGAGAAGGGTCGTGGCCGACATAAACAATACTTGGTCAAGACACGTTGATACAGTGGCAAATCTAATAGTTGGGTGTTAGCTTCGCAGGTGAGAGATATATAAAAATGGAGTTTTATCCTACCTTATTGAGTAATAGTTGCATGACCTATTTTCTCGGTCATATGACGTCAAGTTTCATTGCGCAGCTGCCAAAACGAATAAGATTAACCTGTTCATGGGTTGTAGGCATGTGGAAAAGGCAGTAAAATGTGGTCGCGTCATATCTAAAAATAGTCGGTTCCCGTCTTATCTAAAAATTATAGTGACAACACCATCATTAAAAATAGCTGATACGAGTCATCATTAAAAAAATAGTAGGCGACCAAACAGATGTGTGGTTTGAATCTCTGCTATGCAAATATGTCACCGAAGGAAATAACCAGATATGTGATGTGTGGTTCGTATCTGTGCTAGACACATATCTGGTTCGCGTCCTCACTAAACGGTGATTGTATCATAGCTAAAAATAGCCGGTTTATGTCCTCACTAAAAAGTGATAGCTAAAAATAGTCGGTTCGCGTCTTAACTAAAAAATATAGTGACAGCACCATAATTAAAAAAATAGCTGATGCGTGCCATTATTAGAAATAGCACGTAACCAGGTTTGTGCGGTATTCAAATAGATGGTTCATATCTGCACTAATGTACCATAGTGGGGAGTTTAGTGTAATAATATAAGAAAATAGTGTAATGCGTAGTGAGTGCTGTGTAAAACATGTGGACGGCATACGCTCAAGAGCCATGGACCAAAGCAACCGACCTGAGGACAGCGATGGAACGCTTCAAGCAAAAATTTTCGGCATTAGTATTCGATGCCCAACATGAGGCGGTTTACGGGCTACGTAATTACAGTGAAGAGGAGTGTAACATCCTAGCGAAAAAGTGTGAAACAGGAGTAACGGTATGTGAAGCTTTCAAATTTAAAGAAAATATGTGAAAAATGTTTTGTAGAAGAACTAGAAGCTGCACAACAGCATGAGTTTTGCCACGACGTAAGAAAATGGACATCATCTCCTGATTGTAGCAATTATTCATCATCAGATGCAGATTAGCCTACTAATGCAATTCTCAAAGCACACTCTCCCCTCTACCATCAACATCGTGATGCAGTAATATATATATATATATATATATATATATATATATATATATATATATATATATATATATATGTTCAGGTGTAAACAAAAACCTTCTCGAATCAGTAAAGATGGATCTATCTGAATTGAACAGTAGCACTTTCTGTAAGTCCTTCACGAACGTAAAAGACTTGGAAGTGGGTGCAAAATACAAAGTGATTGATGTTAATACAATCGACACGAAGTAAGGTAAACATATTATCATTGAAACTGAGAACTTTAAGTGTATACGATTTTATGAATACTTCAAAAAAGAAGATCGCAATGAAAAGTTTAAACAACATCTGGCTGAGAAAGACGTGTGCTTTACCAACACCGGAACTGTAGGAATGACAACTAATTTAACATTTCTGTAAAAATAATAATATATATCTATGTATAACTGTTTGGAAATAAATTTTATATTTTTTATTGCCAAAAATGTCTTTTAATTTGTTGATTAAATGCACAGTAGGTACATCAAAATGAGGAAAGTTGCTATTGATGAGACTAAAAATGTAGTGTACAATATGGTGTGGGCCTTTGCTTATCGTAATGTAAGAAGAGGTTTGTGGGAAATTATGGCGCAGGATCGATTACTTTTCAGTCGTGAACTAAGACAATTGGAATGCATTTCATCACCCGTACTACAAGAGCAACATCGTGTCGAGGTATATCATGACAGATTCCAACTGTTCTCCCCTCAATCATGAGAATAATGTTATGAGGTAGGGAAAACGATATATAATAATAATAATAATAAAATATATATTTGCGGTTACAAATTCATCATTTCGCATGTTCGTGTTGGTGTTGTAGTGATGGGGATAGTTCTACCCCAGCAGCTACATCTACCGAGTGTTCTTCCCCAACTGAAACTGTGCATAACAGTCCTACCGATGAACGTTTAATTGATTGTAGATCATATGATTTATTCGAGGTCAATTCTTCAAAAAAATATGTTGAAATTGGACACAGTACGCACCTACATCTTGCGCCAGTTACACGAATCGTATGTACAGACGGGCTCCTCGTTATGAAAGGAGAAGATTGTAAAATGCTACTCAAGTGGCAAACATATCTGGAAATGGAGTTTTTTTGTTCACAAGGAACTGAAAACCTCTTTAATTGCTCAAATATCAACGAAGAGGCGGACATTGAATACGAGCAAAGTTCGGAATTGCTTGGTAGCAATTTTACTATTTGTTATAATTGGGAAGTAGTGAAAGGTGCATCATCATCATCATCATCAGAAAGACTATTAAAAAGCGTAACAATTCGGCAAAACCACGATCGTTACTGTACGTTGAACAAGAAGGACGCTGAAGAGCCCTTCAAATTAAAGGATATAATTAACTATCGGTTGGAATTACTGGAATCATGCGGTCTTCCCTGTTTCTTTCAGAACCTCATCGAACAGGCCAACAACTACCGTCACTTTCGTAAGATAAAGTATGGGGATGATGCAACCAACAACGATATATATTCTCGACCTAGCTATGTACTGTATCACATATATGAATAAATAAAATATTGCTAAAACATCAGTTAGTTTTTTGTTTGTAGCATTGATCGTTACCTATGAACACAGCAATTCCTCCTTCCATGCAAACAATGTTAGTTGTGAGGCGGAGAAGTGCACGTGGGGGTGGTCTGGTTAATAATCTCATTAATAAGCTACCCATTGAGCTCCATATTCCCAGGTATCAGTATTGTGGTCCCGGAACTAAATAGATAAAAGGCTTCAATGTGGTGTTCCCGGTATTAACCTACTAGACGCTCATTGCAAAGCTCACGATATCAGTTATAGGGATAGTAAAGACTTGGCTAGTAAACATCGAGCGGATCATATTTTGGAAATAAAAGCTTGGGATAGTATTAAGACATCCGACGCCAAGTTAGGTGAACGAACAACCGCTTTAGCTGTAGCAGGTACAATGAACGCAAAAAGAAAATTAGGAATGGGTGTTAGCTGAACGAAACGACCACCTGGCAGTCTATTGAAATTACGTAGAATAATTACCAAGAAAATGAAAAACAGTCCTAGTACTATAAAGGCTATAAAATCAGCTTTTACAGCAACAAAACTGGCTGTCAAAAGCTTAGGTGGGAAGGAAAAGTAAGCGTTCCCAGAGTAATTCCCCTTCCTAAGGAGGGTGAATTTTTACAATTTCGTATACCGTTATTTGCGGGATTATCCGCCGTTGGCGCTTTAGCCGGAGGGGCAGCGGGTATTGCAAAAGCGGTTAACACATCTAGCGGTGCGAGGAGAATGTTAGATGAAACTTCACGCCATAATCGTACAATGGAGGCCATCGCTGTAGGAAAGACAAACGGCGAGGCAATATTTTTGAAACCCTATCGGTTAGGAGGAAGTATGGCTTTGCACTTGAAAACAATAAAAAAAACTTCAAAAATTACCGAAAAGACTGTTAACTGATGTAGAGCTACGAAAGCACGCAAAGCATGTACCATACTTTAGGGATGTGTTTATGGGAGATATGTCCAAATTACCATAGAATAACGAGGCTGGTATTATTAATTTAGGTAACCAAAAAAGACGTGGTACTCATTGGGTTTGTTACAAAAAACATGATGGGAGCGTATGGTACTATGATTGTTTCGGAAATATTCCACCACCGAGAGAAGTTCTGGACTACTTTCGCGATTGCAAGGTATACTATAATTACTCTCAAGAGGAACAAGTTGTTACCATAGATTATGGACATCTCTGTTTAAAGTTTCTATATAAATAGCATATTCAGTATTTGGAGACTTATAGTCACCATGTAAATCACCCTCATTGTAGAGGGTGTTGGTAACACAGCGAGTAACAACTTTTATCCCCCGATCGAACTTAATTTCGAGAAAACCTACGTAATCGGTGTCGTCGGATTTTACGGTTGTAATAGCATAAGGAATACACGCTTGAAACCATAAATTATATTATACAAGAGCGACAGAACTCGACGCTATTGAAATTCCACATGGCGCATACGAGTTAGAAGAACTAAGCGTTCTATATAAAAGCGCACATTCCTACAAGTCTCTTTAGTTTAAAGGCAAATAATAGCACGCTCAAGTGTGAGCTTAGCTGTGAATTTGCCATAGATTTAACCCAAAAGGATTCCATTGTACGTATGTTAGGGTTTGAACCCTGATATTAGAAGCTAACGTTTTACATACCTCTGTATATATATATATATATATATATATATATATATATATATATATATATATATATATATATTGAGATATTTAGATAGGAGTAAGACAAGGATCGGACAGTTTAACTAGTAATTTCTTTAAAAAAAAGGGGTGATTTCAAGCATGATACATGTGCGAGACATTCATTTGATATAATTTGGTTCACGATGGGTTGATAGTGGGTTTGTTTTGGGAAAAATAATCTGAATAAAATTTATACAATTTGATTTCATCATAAAAAGCATTGTGCTACCAACAAAAATGTCAGGAATGTCAAATAAACTTATTTCCGTAAATTCTATTTAGTATTTTAGTTTGTTTCAATAAAATTCAATTTTTCGAAAATATTTTGGCACATGAATATTTTACAAGTGTTTAACACAAAGTGTAAAGATAGATTTATATTAGGGATATCGTATAAATAGTTTTAGATTGCAGGAAATTTGATAAAATTTAGGAAAGAGTAATAATATGGACATAATATGATTATTTCTCACATATTTTTGGAAGAGATTGTGTGACAAACTTAGTGATACAATTTAAATAGTAAAAACAGTGCATAGAACATATTCACACAAAGACATTTACATGTAGATACATTTTTATAGTGAAATTTCAAGAAAGTGTGTTAAACGATGTGACTTTTTAATGCAACATTAATTTATATAATGCAAGTGAAATGAACTTTAAATAAAATAAAGACAATTATTACAAGTCATTAGAATAACATTTTCAGTTACATAAACGTTTTTAAGTGTAAGTTATTTGTAATTTTAGAATTAAGTTTGGTTATGTTTTAAATTTTATGTTTTTTCACAAATTTATAGTTTTTTTGATAATATTAGGCTTAAATTATATTATTAAAGTGATTAATAGGAGGTCTTCTTCAATATTTCATAGCAATATAAAGTATACAATGCATTTCACCGCAAAATTTCATGAAATAGGGGTTGAATTTATAATTTTTCTAGATAAACATAAAATTCCTTTAAATTTAAGATTTCGAACTTCAAATGTGTGTTTTCTTATGCTAAATTTTATCAGGATTACATATATGTAATTAGATTAAGTGTAGCTTGTAAGATTAGGTAGTTATAAGCAAATTTAAATTAGATTAGGTCTTTCGCATAATATTTAAAGGAACCATCTCTTGTTGGATGTCTATCTATTCGCAATTTTACACAGTTTTCATTTCTTCATTAGAATTTGAATCCGTAATTTTATAAGAAAGATATGGCTAAATTTCTATTTTAGTTAAAGTTGTAAAATTTTTCAACCAATCAGAAACATGGTTACATAGGTAGATTTGCTAGAAAAAAATTGAAGATTTAGTAACAACCAAAAGGGTATAAAAGGAATTGCCCTGGAAGTGGATAGCTCTCTATAATTTGTCAGTTTTTTTGAAAAGGTTAAAATAGTGTTGTGTTTTTGTGTTACAAGTAAGTTTTTCTAACCTATATAATCATCGGGAAAAAGTTAATAAAAAACGGAGAGACGAGTATTCAAGTGCAATTGTTTTTATACCGACAATAATTTAAATATATAAGTTCGGTTACCGATACCTGTACCTTTTCGTAAAATTCATTACGAATTAATAATTTGTGTGACGATTTATGTTGAACGTTTAAATTTTTCGTTTTGTTGAAGTTGATTTGGTTACGTTATACCAAAATAAATTCGTAATCATTTTTTTTGTCATTGGTGTTTTATTTCTTGCTGCGAATTTCTTTTGATAATTTACATTTGAGCCGGAACCTAAAATAAAGTGACATTAATTTAAACCTTGGACTACCACTAAATATTTTATAAACTATACCATCAGAAATCATTAATATATTTAAATAAAACTTATCGAAATTAAATTTGTGGTTGGAGTGAAGCCGTATTGAAAGAGAAATATTACCAGTTACGGAAGCGAACGTGATCAATAACACGAGCACCAGTTAGCAGCTAATGGGTATATGGTAGCAGTAAGAATTTATATATAAAGATCTTCGTTAACATTGGAAAGTGCCTGCATCTTATTGGAACAACCTGTATGAAGACATCAGTTTGAACTTGGAACATTTATATGTGAGTTACTTTTAAATATAACCCTATCTATTGTGTTCATTGTTGTGTTTGATTTCCTGCAATTATTATTATTGGTTATATGTATAGGTGTATATTTTCAAATAATACTTGTGTAAACACCTGCAAAAAGAAACTAAATTTTAAATTATTTCCAAATTTTCAATTTAATTAAAAGCATAAACATAAAATCAGCAAGTCATTGTTTGACAGTTTTGACATTTAATAATTTCATTCAGTAACGTTACAACGCATGCGTTAGAAGTATAAATTGTGTTCAGATATATTTTTTTACATATATGATACTTTTCATAAAGGGCAATTCATATAATTATATTCAAATGAAATATAATTTCCCACTAAATCCTGAACCCTATCCCCACATTGATATTAGAGCTAGTCCGGTGCACAATATAATTATTTAATATCATTATTTCCCCATATTAAAATTATTTAATTATTGTATATCATTCATCCACTTTTATCATCCCAATATATATATATATATATATATATATATATATATATATATATATATATATATATATATATACAAATGATTAAACATACAATATTCACATTGAGTGTGATATTGTCAAAGGCTCGTGTAGAAACGGGAATGCCGCGAAGGTGCCGTATGAAATAGACGTGTCTGTTCCACCAGGCTATCGTTTAGACAGAATTCCTAGCAATCCTCAACATTTGAAAGTCAACACCAACACTATCCGTAATATTTCAATTAAATTAACGAATCAGAAGGGTGAATTTATCGATTTCGGGGAAAACGAACCATTTACGGTACGACTAGAATTAAAAGAATATGGGTTTAAGAATTAACCAAGGTCCGTTTCCATCTTTCCTCAATGATGCAATAAATAAAGGACGTGAGCATAAATTTCTTTATTCGAACACGGGGCGTGCCGGCGAATTAACGTCTGGCCAAAAGTACTTCTTGGAATCTATTGGGTTAAAACCACATAGAAATGGCAGAATCGTTAAACATGTTTCAAAGCGCAGGTTTTGATGAGACCATTACCAAGTCAGATATTCATACATATCTTTCGTACGGTTCTTCTAATTACGGATTGTCCGATGAGATACGTATATTAATACAGAGTCAAGATCTGGTCACCGCTACTTATGATAGTTTCTTGTATAGATAAGGTAAAATTTAATGAAGTTTAGCAAAAGAAGGGGGCGGTGTAAAAGCATGTTACCTAACAAACAATTTTGGATCATTCCTTTTCGAAGAAATCTGCTACGAGTTAGGAGGACAGAAAGTGGATACATGCAGAAATCCTGGTATGACATCCTCACTCAAAGGATATGTATCGTACACATCGAATGAGAGCAAAGGTCTACAGCATTTGGGATGGTCGTCGAAAAACGAGGAACCGTTACAAGTAGAACACGCTAAAAGCAACAAAGAAAAACATTTTGCCGTGTGTATACATCTAAAACACACATTCGGAAGTATGGAAGGTTATCGACAAGTTATCGTAAATATGCGACAAGAGTTGTTCTTAATACGTTCGAGAAGCGATGCTGACTGCTATAAGGTCACCGCAAACGATGCTAAAATAATCCTAAACAAAATTCAATGGAAGATTCCGCATGTGATACTAAGCGACAGTGCCAAACTAAGTCTGTTCCAACAAATCAATAAATATACAACCATTACAATTCCGTTTCGTCAATGGGAACTATACGAATTGCCAGCTTTAAAACAAACACAGTCGGATATATGGCCATTTAAAGCTTCCACTCAATTAGAGAAGCCTCGATGGGTAATTATGGCTTTTCAAAAGGGGAAAAAGTTTTCAACGACGGAAAGAGCGGCAGATCTCGATAATGTGAATATTCGCATCACATCAATTCAGAATGTTACCCATACTAAGCAATGTATCTGGATTTCAATGTCAACAAGTACATAACGGCCTACCAAAACTATTTAAATTTTCGAAGAGTCTGTTATACCAACAGCACTCATGAACATCAGGATGCATTGTTTGACTATTCGCAATTCAAGACATGTCCAATATTCGTGATGGACTGCTCAGAACAAAATGAATTGCTAAAACACTCAACCGAAGAAAAACTTGAAATGGAAGCTTTGGAGGCGTTTGAAGCCGGCATCGTTGCATATTGCCTCATACTACACGAAGCCATGGTGCAATGCAATCCTCTGACAGGAGAAGTGAAGAAACTGTAATATGTTATAACAATTTCTTGTAATATTAGGTGTATAAATAAGGAATCATATCGACAAGTTGTGCAGTTTTAATTGACGCTCACCAACAACAGCAACATGAGAGTAGTGATTCAAACTCAAAAACTACCTGTTGCAAATCTCGATGATTCGGCCCGAGCTGGAAATAGGAGATACAACGGCATGGGAAGTTACTTCCAAACAGCGTACGTGCTATAATTTGTGGCCCTTCCGATTGTGGGAAAACAAACACCATGCTCAGTCTCCTAACTGAACCGAACTGTCTTCGTTTCAAACACGGGTATGTCTGCTTGAAATCGTTGAATCAGGAAAAATACCGACTCTTGGGTGAAATTCTAGATCCCATGAAAGATATTGGTTATAATTTCTTCAGCGATAATGCTGATCTTATGGAACCGAGCGTGCCAATACCCAATTCAGTATTTATCTTTGACGATATCGCTTGCGAAAAACAGAATCATATTAGAGCGCACTTTTCAATGGGTCGTCATAATATTGACTGCTTCTACTTGGTTCAACACTATACTAAAATCCCCAAACAGTTGATTAGAGACAACGCCAATTTCGAACAGGATGGTTTGAATTTGCGCAACATATATGAAGACCATATCGCCCCAATAGAAAGCATGCAATTGTTTCGTGACATGTGCTCAGAAAGTTGGCGAAATCGATACGGATTCATGGTTATAAATAAGGACGCTGAAGTACAAAACGGTCGTTTTAGAAAAGACTTCGATCAGTATATAATACCATGGCGGTATCGTTAAAATATCATTTGGAATCAACCAGACTACAAGTAAAGAGCATAAATAACAGACCTGTTTTAATCAGAGCTGTTAATTTACCTGTTAGACCTGTTTATCTGCTTTACTATTGATCTGCACCAATAAATAACAACAGATTAGCGTAGACGAAACGTATACTTCAAGTTCGTAAAGCTATACAGCAAAAATATGATCATGTTAAGAAGGATCGTTCTACTAAAGGCACAGATTTCATAAATGCTTACAAACCACTCAATGAACTACTTACAAAATTCGAAAAGAAAATCGAAATGCTACTGAATATCAAACGAAAGACAGAGCCGGAAGAGGATGTATTCGTTAAACCGCCCCCAAAACGTGATTCGTCCCCAATCAAAAACAAATGGTAACCAATTCAGCGGTATAGTACCACGTCATCAATACCTTATCATTTGAGAGGAATTAACAAACGAAAATCATCTTCTTTAAGTGGTAATAATCCTGCTAGTCCATTCGCTCAATCACTCACTCACCCGCTCTCTCAGTCACTCACTCACTTACGCACCCAACTACTCACTCACTGATTCACTCACTCACCCACTCACTTACTCACTCACTCACTCACTCACTCACTCACTCACTCACTCACTCACTCACTCACTCACTCACTGCCTCACGCACTCACTCACTCACTCCCTCCCTCACTCACTCACTCACTCACCCACTCACTCACTATCTCACACAAACTCTCACACACACTCACACACTCTCACACACTAATACACACTCACGCACTCTCACACCCTTACACACCCTCACACACTATCACACACTTGCACACACTCACAAACTCTCACACACTCTCACACACTCTCACACACTCTCACACACTCTCACATACTCTCAGATACTCTCACACTCTTACAGAATCTTACACGCTCTGGCGCACTCTCACACTCTGTTATACACTCTCACACACACTCACACACTCTCACACACTCTCACACCTCACACACTCTCACACACTCTCACACACTCTCACACACTCTCACACACAGTCACACACTCTCACACTCTCACACACTCTCACACACTCTCACACACTCTCACACACTCTCACACACTCTCACACACTCTCACACACTCTCACACACTCTCACACACTCACACACCTCACACACTCTCACACACTCTCACACACTCTCACACACTCTCACACACTCTCACACACTCTCACACACTCTCACACACTCTCACACACACACACACACACCTCACACAATCTCACACACTCTCACACACACTCACACGTTCTCACACACACACTTACACAGTCTCACACACTCTCACACACACTCACACGTTATCACACACTCTCACACAGTCTCACACACCCTCACACACCCTCACACACACTCACATACTCTCAAACACCCTCGCACACCCTCACATATTCTCACACACTCTCACAGATTCTCACACACCCTCACACATTATCACACACACACTCACACACTTTCACACATTCACACAATCTCACACACTCTCACACAATCTCACACACTCTCACACACTCTCACACACTCTCACACACTCTCACAATCTCTCACACACTCTCTCACCGTCTCACGCACCCTCACACACACACACACACACACACACTCACACATACACACACGCTCTCAGACAGTTTCACACACTCACACACTAGTACACACCCTCAAGCACTCTCTCATAACCTAACACACCCTCACACACTATCACACACTCTCGCACTCTCACACACTCACAAACTCTCACACACTCTCAAACACTCTCACACTCCACTCTCACACGTCTCACACCACCTCACACACACACACACACACACACACACACACACACACACACACACACACACACTCACACATCACATAACCTCTCAAAATCTGACTAATTCACACACTCACACATCTCACTCACATCACCACATCACACATATCACACATCACACACATACACACCACACCTCACACTCTCAAACACCCTCATACACTCACACACCATCACACAACTCACCACACTTCAAACACACTTACACACCTCACACACTCACAAACCCACACCTCACACCACTCACAAACTCTCACACACCACACACTCTCACATACTCACACACCCCACACTTCACACACTCACCACTCACACACACACCACACCTCCACCACTCCACACACTCACACACTCTCACACACCCTCCACACCTCACACATCACACACACACACCACCACACACCACACACCACACACACTCACACGTTCTCACACACACACTACACATCTCACACACTCAACACACACTCACCTATCACACACCACACAGTCTCACACCTCACACACCTCACACACCTCACAACCCAAACACCCCACACCCTCACATATCTCACAACTCACAGATTCTCACACCCTCACACATTATCACACACACACTCACACACTTTCACACATCACACAATCTCACACACTCTCACACAATCTCACACTCTCACACCTCCACACCTCACACACCTCACAACTCTCACACTCTCTCCACCTCTCACCCTCAACACACACACACACACACACACACACACACACACACACACATCACATCACGGACACACCTCCAAAATCTGACTTAATCTGACACACCTCACACATTCTCACCACTATCACACACTACACACACTTACACTATCACACAATACAACCTCACACACTCACACCTCAAACACCTCAACACTCACACACCATCACACAAACTCAAGCACACACTTTCAAACACATTTACACACTCTCACACTATCTCACAAACCCTCACACACTCACATCCACTTTCACAACTCACACACACCACACTCTCACACTCAACACACCTCACACACTCCACCACCACTCCACACACCACACCACACTCAACACACACACACTCACACACTCTCACATCTCACACCTCACACATCTCACACTCCACACCCTCACACTCTCCCACACTCACAAACTCTTCCATAATCTCACACGCTCTCACTTACTTTCACATTCTCACACACTGTCACACAATCTCACACAAACACACCACACTCTCACACATTCACACTCAACACCCTCACACACCCCACCCCACACCTCAAACACACTCTCACACTCACTCAACCCAACACCATACCACACTCACACTCACAAACCACACCCCACACTCACACACCCACACACCACTCCCCACACTCACACACAACCACACACCACACCCACACACCCACACACCTCCCACCTCACACACTTAAACTCTCACACATCTCACACACCTCAACTCCACACACCACACACTCACTCACACCTCACACACCTCACTCACACCTCACACACTCACACACTCATCACACACTCTCACACCTCACACACCTCACACACACCTCACACACTCACATCACACTCCACACCTCACACACTCACACACATCTCACACACCTCACACACCTCACACTCCACCCACACTCTCACACACCTCACACCCACACACACTCACACTCTCAAACACTCTCACACCTCAATACCACACACTCACACTCTCACACACACTCACAATCACACACACTCACACACTCTACACATCACACACTCACACACTTCACACATCTCACACATCTCACACACCCTCACACACCTCACACACTCACACACTCTCAAACACTCTCACACCCTCACAATTCTCACACACTCTCACACATCTCACACACACCTCACACACTACACACACACACTCACACACTTCACACATCACATCAACTCTACACACTCTCACACATCTCACACACTCCACACACCTCACACACTCTCACACACTCTCACAATCTCCACACTACTCTCCACACTCTCACCACCCTCACACACACCACACACACACCACACACTCACCACATACACTCAACACGCTCTCAGACACTCTACACATCTCACACACTAGTTACACACCTCACACTCTCATCAACCCTAACACACCTCACACTATCACACATCTCCACTCTCACACACTCACACACTCTCACACACTCTCACACACTCTCACAATCTCTCACACTCTCTCTCACCGTCTCACGCACCCTCACACACACACACACACACACACACACACACACACACACACACACACACACTCACACATACACACAGGGTATCACACTCTCGCAAAATCTGACTTAATCTGACACACTCTCACACATTCTCACTCACTATCACACACTATCACACATACTTACACTATCACACAATATGACATATCCTCATACACTCTCACACTCTCAAACACCCTCGCATACACTCACACACCATCACACAAACTCAAGCACACACTTTCAAACACATTTACACTCTCACCATCACAAACCCTCACACTCACACTTCACAACTCCACACTACCACACACTCTCACATACTCACACACCTCACACACTTCCCACACTCCACTCCCACACTCACACACTCACACTCACACTCACATCACACACCACACACTCTCTCACACACTACACACACACTCACACACTCTCCCCACCACACACTCTCTCACACACCTCACACATACTCCACATCACATTCACACATCTCACACCTCACACTCACACTTCACACCTCTCACACACCTCACACACTCTCCACACCCACACACTCACACACTCACACACTCTCACACCCACACACCACAACCTACACACACAATCTCACACCTACACATTCACAACACTTCTCACACACTTCACACTCACACAATCTCACACACTCTCACACACTCCACATCTCACACATCTACACACACTCTCACACATCTCACAACTCCACTCACACTCTCTCACCTCCACACCTACCACACACACACTCACAACTCCACACACACACACATCCACACACTCTCACACATCTCACAGGACACACTCTCAAACAGACTTAACTCACACACCTCACACATCTCATCACATCACAACTCACACACACACACACACACCTCACACCTCACACTCAACACCTCAACACTCACACCATCACACACTACACACACTAACACTTTACACACCTCACACTCACAAACCCTCACACACCACATCCACTACAAACCTCACACCCACACTCTCTCATACACCACTCACACACTCCCACACCTCACTCACTCCACACTCCACACACCTCACACCTCACACACTACACACACCACACATCTCAACTCACCACTCACACTCACATACTCTGCTCACCTCACACTCTCCCACACTCACAAACTCTTCCATAATCTCACACGCTCTCACACTCACACTCACACTCACACAACTCACACCAAATCACACACCACACACTCCACACTTCACACACTCACACCCTCACGCACATCCACCCTCACACACCCACACACCTCAAATCTCACCTCTCACACTCACATACCTCAGAACCCACACCACATACTCACACACCTCACACAACTCACAACTCCACACCTCACACACTTCACACACTCTCACACACTCTCACTTACCCTCACACACTCACACACACAATCTCACACCCTCACCACTCTCACACACTCACACCTCACACACTCTCCCACTCACACACTATTAAACTCACACACATCACACACTCAACTCACACACCACTCACACACCACACACTCACACACTCACACCTCACACACTCACACACCCACACACTCACACATCCACACACTACACTCACACCCACACCTCACACACTCACACTCTCACACACCACACACCCACACACCTCACACACCTCAACTACTCACACACTCTCACACACTCACACACTCACACCTCACACACACTCACAACCTCACACCTCACACCCCACCTCTCACACCTCACACACTCACACCTCACACATACACACCACACTCACACACTCACACATCACACACACCTCACACACTCACACTCTCACACACTCACACACCACACTCACACACTCCACCCCACACCACACACCACACACCCACACAACCCCACACACCACACCCACAGTCCACCAACACATAACCAATTCCCCTCTACACCTCCACACAACACACCACACAAACTACCCACACTCTCCAACTAACACCCCACACACCCACATCCACACTCAACACTTACACACCTCACACACCACAACCTCACACACCCACACACACAACTTCAAACCTCACACCACCACACCACACCACACACTCACACACCACATCACACACCTCACACACTCACACTCACACACCACACACTCACACACTCACCCTCACACTCACACCTCCCACCCCACACACACCCATCTACCCTCACACCTCACACCTCCAACACCCAAACACACACCACACACTCACACTCACACCTCCACCACACATCACACCTCACACCACACACTCAACCACTCACACACAACCCAACCACACCTCAACCACCTCCAACCTCACACCTCACACACCTCAAACCACAACTCACACTCACACCTCACACCTCACACACCACACCCACCCACACCCACCACACACCAACTCCACACCCACACCCACACCACACCCACACTTCACACACCCCTACACCCCACTCACACCCACCACACACCCACCTCAACCTCCACAAACACTCACCCACACACTCTCACACACTTTCACACACTCACACCCTCACACTCCACACACCTCACACACCCACCACACTCAAACTCTCACAACTCTCACAACTCTCACAACTCTCACAACCCACACACCCACAACTCACACACTCACACACTCACAAACTCACACACTCTACACACTTCCACACCTCACACACTCTCACACCCTCACACACTCCACACACACACACTCACACACTCTCACACTCACACACACTCACACACTCACACACCACACACTCACACACTCACACCACTCACACACTCACACACTCACACCACACTCACACACTCACACACACACTCACACACTCACACACCACACCTCACACACTCACACACACACTCACACACTCACACCTCACACACTCACACACACCTCACACACTCACACACCCACACCACACCCACACACCACACACTCCACACACTCACACACCACACCACACCACACACTCCACCACACACTCACACCAACCCACACACTCACACACCACACACTCACACCACACTACACACCCACACACCACACACACTACACACACACTCACACACACCCACACACACACCCACACACCACACCACACCCACACACTCACATCACACTCACACACTCACCACCACACACCACACTCACACACTCACACACTCCACCACACACTCCACACCTCACACACTCCACACTCACACCTCACACCACACACTCACACTCCACATCACCACTACACTCCATCCACCACACACACCACACACCCCACACCACACACACACTCACACACTCCCACCCACCCACCACACAACCACCACACACCACACCCACAACACACACACACACCACACCCAACACCCACTCACACCACAACCCCACCCAACCCCCACACCACACCAACCACCTCACACTACACCACACTCACACACCACCCATAACTCAAACTCAACTCACACACTCACACACATACACCCCACCAATCACCACACACCCCACACTCAAACACACTCACTCACACACCCACAACCACCAACCCAACACACTCACAACCACACCCACACACACACAACCACACCCACACACTCCACCACACCCAAACCACACACACACACTCACACCTCACACCCCCACACCACACCACACCCACACACCACACACTCACACACCACACCACACACTCACACACCACACACCCACACCCACACCACACCACACACACCACACACTCAACCACACTCACACCACCACACACACACACTCCACCACACACCACACTCACAACTCACCACTCACACACACCACTACACAACACACACTCCACCACCCACACTCACACACACAAACCTCACACACCCACACACCACCACACACACACCCACACACCACACAACAACACAACACCACACACCACACTCACACTCACACCACACCACACACTACACACACACTCACACACCACACACCCACACCACATCACACACTCCACACTCACACACACACACACTCACACACACTCACACACCACACCACACACTCACACACCACACCACACCACACTCACACACCTCACACACCCACACACCTCACACACCTCACACACCACACCCACACAACACCCACACCTCACACACCCACCTCACACTCACACTCCACCACCCACCACACTCCACCACACTCCCACTCACATCACACCACACCTCACACTCACCACCCACACACACTCACACACCACCACATCACACCTCCCACCCACACACACACTCACCTCACACACCTCACACACTCACACTCACACACTCACAACTCCACCCACCTCACCCTCCACCTCACACACCTCCACACCAACTCACACCCTCCACCTCACACTCTCACTCACCACACATCACACTCTCACACACTCACACAATCCACTCACAATCACACACTCACACCCACTCACCACACCACACACTCCACACCCACACACCACACACCACACACCACACCACACCCCCACACACCCACACACACCACATCCACACCTCACACACCCCACACCACACACCACACCCACACCACACACCACACACCACACACACACCCACACCACACCACCATCACACATCACACACCTCACACACTTACACACCTAACCCACACACCACACCCACACCCACACTCACCACCACACCTCACACACTCCACACTCCACACACCCACACTCACACACTCACACCTCACACACCACACTCACACTCAACACCACACTCACACCTCACACCACCACACACACTCCACACCTCACCACACACACACTCACACACTCCACACACCACACACTCACACTCACACACACCACACCACACCTCACCCACACCACACTCACACACACCCACCACCACACCACACTCACACTCACACCCCACACACTCACCACCTCACACACTCACACACCACACTCACACACTCACACACACCACCAACACTCACACACCACACACACACACTCACACACACTCACACACACACTCACACCTCACACACTCACACACTCCACACTCACACACCACATCACACCACACCACACACACCTCACACACCCTCACACAACACACACACCACACTCTCACACACCACACACACACACTCACACACCCACACACCACACCACACCACACCTCACACACCACACACTCACACACACACACTCTCACAACCTCACACACACACTCACACTCCTCACACACTCACACCTCCACACACCTACACACACCTCACATATTCACCACATCTCACCACACTCTCACCTCACACTCACATCACATCCACACTACACACTACACACTCACACACTACACATCACAACTCACACCCACACACTCACACACTCACACATCACACCTCACACTCACACACTCCACACTCACACTCACACACACTCACACACTCACACACTCACACACTCCACACACACACCACACATCACACACCTCACACCACACTCACACACTCCACACACCCACCACACCCACACCACACATCAACCACACTCACACTCACACACTCACACACACACACACTCACACACTCACACACCACTCCACACACCACACCACACACCACACCCACACACTCACACACACTCACACACTCCACACTCCACACTCACACACACCACCACACACCCTACACCTCACACACACACACCACACACTCACTACACTCATCATCACACACTCACCACCTCACACACCACACACCACAACTACACACACCACACACACATCACACACCTCACACATCACACACTCACACCACACTCACACACTCACACACTCACCACTCACACACCACACCACACTACACTCACATGCACATCAAACTCATCAACACACACTCACACACTCCTATCACATCACACACACACTCACACTCACACACTCACATCACACACTCTCACACACTTCACACATCTACACACCATCACACTCACACACTACACACCACACACACACCACACACATCTCACACCTCACACACTCACACTACCACACACTCACACACTCACACACTCATCAGCTCACACACCACCACACACACCACACACTCACACACTCACACACACACACTCACTCACACACACACACTCACACACTTACACACTCACATACTTACGCACTCACACACTTACACACGCACATACTCACACACAATGCCATTCGATTTAGGGACGTGGTGTCTGAAACTAAGTTTTAAACAAGTACAATAATAGTCTGTCCTTATCAACAATATTGTATGAATCAGGCTGTTTACGGCATTAAGTCTATTTACAGAAGCGCACCATATCAGTGTAGACATGGTGTAGGAAGCTGGTTAGGCGAAATATCTAAAAGTACAATACCGTTATTTAAGTCTGGTGCAATGGCTATATGAAAAGAAGATCTGAAGATATAGACTAATACCCTCGGTGACGTCATACAGAATCGGCCTATTAAGGGGTCATTTTAAGAAAAATTTCACGAGGAAGGTAGAAATCTTTAACGCAAAGCTGACGATAAAATCGATAAAATGATGGGGCTTCGGGCTATGAAATAGCACGCCTGGTCGATAATAACCAGTCTCTACCGAGAGCTGCTGCTAAGAAGAAGAAACCTATTTACGATGATATGTTTTCAAAATAATGGCTTTTCTACATGCACAAACGTGTGAATGCATAAAGTCCGAATTAGACGTGTTCGCTACCGTCTACGCAGACATGTATCGAGAACGGTGAATGGATATTGTACAAATCTTTATCAGCTCTGAATGATGACACCCCCATAGAGTTTATAGTGCCCGGAAACGGAAACGGTTACACAGATTTAAGTCAGACCATGTTGTACATTACAGCTACAGTTCTAAATCAGGACGATACAGCTCTTACTGACGCGGATGTTGTAGCACCGGTAAACAATTTGGATGCATTAGCTTTTCTCACTAGTGGATGTTTACTTAGATCAGAAGACGTTGTTGCAACCAAACAACACCTATGCTTACCACTCATATATTAAGACGCTACTAAACTATGCTAAACTATGACTTCGCATCTAAGTTGCACCTTATGGCACAATGATACATCCGGGCAGATTAATACGCTGGGACACGCAAATAACGGTTTCTCAAAAAGTCAATCTCTTGCAGCGACTAGCAAACTGAATGAGATAATTGGTCACGTGCACTCGTACTTGTTTAGTCAAGAAAATGTTCTCATAGGCGGTGTTGAGTTAAAAACTAAATTTGTACGATCAAGAGATGCCTTTACTATAATGACACACTGTTCAAATTAGAGGACGAGAATTATGGACGCTAGTTTATAGGTGAGACGTATGGGAATCAATCCTACCATTCTAATTGTGCACGCTAAAGCTTTAGAAACAACTGCCACAAAATACCCTGTTACAAGGACAGACGTAAAAGTGTTAACTATACCTGTGGGCAAACAGCAAAAATCAATGCATAATGTTTTCCTGGGTCAGTTGCCTAAACGATGCATTATAGGGTTTGTACTTTGTGGAGATTGGCTTAAAATAAAATTATTTTTGAGGCGTTACTCGATTTGATTGAGATTGATTTGAATGGCAGCAAAGTTTAATCATGACTCATAATTAAAAAGAAGATGCTGGTAAAATTTAATTATGATTCATAACTGTTCCAATTAAAAACTTCCCGCCAATTACAAAAATAAAACAATCTTGTTAGAATACTATTTCAAATTTCACGCCAAAAGAAAAATGGTCGACTAAATGGTTGCCAAAACAAAATGGCCGACAAAGTTAATTATGACTCATAATTAAAAACAAAAAGGTGTTGACGTGATTTGATTATGACTCATAATCAAATCAAAATGGCGCCAGCATTTAATTATGACTCAATCTGGTCATGTAACCACCTTCAAACCCATAACTCCAGGGTTGAGCTGTCAAAAAGGCTCTTAATACTGCCAGAAGGGCCCTAACTAGGGGTGAAAATGCCGTCAAGATGTTGAAAATGTGCCACGAAAAGAAACCCACCCCACCCACACCCCCCTTCCTCCGATTTGCCGCATAATTTATAAGCGGATCTTACTGTTGATTTTCTTCTATGGAATCAACGATATGGCATGAGCAATATTCGGAGTTGACAGTATCGTTTTTTGTATAAACGTAACATTTGTTCAAAATAAACTAAAATTCAACTATGAGTCGGATTCGGATCAGTAAACGCAATATCAAAGAAAATCCTTATCCTTATCCGATACATTGGCGGAGATACGGCTAAGTCGAAGACGGTTTTCAGGTTAAACTTCTACGCCACTGGATGTACGCCAATTTCACTTTCATTTCCGTATTTGTCAATTCAATATACACGAATAAGGTCACTTGCGATTTTATGATTTTCCGGCTCGTTTCCAAGATAAACAGGAAATTTTGATTTCATGTACTTGATAGCGTACGCTACTGATTTACCATTTCGATCTGAAAACTTGTGAAGATGAGTAAAACATGAAGGCAAAGAAAAATTCCACCAAATATGGTTTTTCTTTAAATCACTTCGTTTTAGAGATACAGGGTGTTGCACGTATTATTACACGTGTTTAATGCACACCTCATTTTACGTTTTCTCTTCATCTACACCCTGTATTACCGAAACGAAGCGATTTAAGGAAAACTCCAGTTTGGAATTTTTGTTTGTCTTGATGTTTTCCTCATCTTCACAGATTTTCAGATCGACATAGTGAACCAGAGGTGTACGATATGAAATGCATGAAATCAGATTTTATTGTTTACCTTGGAAACGAGTAGTCAAATTACAAAATTGCAAGTAACGTTGTTCGTGTATATTGAGTTTACAAATATGGAAATGGAAGCATAACTAAAGTACATCCAATGGCGAAGAAGTTCAATCTGAAAAACCCTTTCGAGTTTGTGACTCTTGTAAAGTGTGGTTAATGTACATAATATCACATTGTCTGTGGGTATAGTTCGTAAGAAATCAAAAGAAGACCTCCCATATTTCGAAACTTTAACATCCTGTATCTCAAAACCATATGTTCATTTGACAGAATTAGCTTAATTCCTCACACTTGATTAAAATTTTGGTAGACATTTTTGAAACGCAACGTATGTACAATGAATATTTTCAAGTGCTACAAGGGGATTACTCGAAAGCCGTTTGAATATTGTAAATTTTAAGATATTAATATACTACTACAATTTTGAAGTCTAAATTAAAATCTTATGACACACAATTTATTTCGTAAGGGGTGGAGGTGACATTAACATTTCAAATGTAACGATATAATTATTTTGACAAAAATTTATATCGTGGAGCCGGCTTTGTATTACTACAAAGAATGATCAAAAATAATATGGCATTTTTAATCAATTTACATGCAACAAATGGAAACACGTGTTGTCGTTTCCATGGAAAGCTTGAAACTAAGTAACAGTGGGGATTTGTTAAATAAAATGTCATGGCTGTCGAACCTACGACTCCCGAAAATATAAAGGATAGAGTTAAGGGCGTTGGCCGAGTGATTACTCTGGAAATATAGGACAAGTACACAATTCATTTAAAAAACGAGTTTCAACATGTTTTGATAGATAGAAGGCAAAAACTCTAAATAGTGAATTATTTGTTAATTTGTTTTTTGTTAAACTTAATTTGTTGTTGTCAAAACTAATGGAATAAATTTGATGATTTTTTGTAGTAATACGTAACTAACTCCACGGTATCAATTTGTTAATATCACCACCACCTCTTACGAAATTGTGTATCATAAAATTTAAATTAAAACGTCACAATACGTCCCCCTTGTGACATGCTAATATCCCAAAATTTCATTTTTAATAGTCAATCGGTTTTCCAGATATGCCCTTGTAACTCTTTAAAATATTCACCCACTATATATACATACATACACGCACACACATACACAATATATATATATATATATATATATATATATATATATATATATATATATATATATATATATATATATATATATATATATATATATATATATATATATATATACACACAATGTGTCCCAAATTCGATTGTCAATAAAGGGACCTCGGCTTCTGTTATACTTACGGCAAACGTTAAATGGGGAAAGTTTTAGAGGAAGCTTAGAGCATTCGATATCCGCTTGCAGATTTACGATCAGTCAATTGGTTTTGAAAATATCGGCGAAAAACCGAAAATGGCGGATTTGGTTTTTCGCCAAATCCGAAATGGTTAATTTGACAGCTGTCACAATGTGAGATTATTGAGACACTTTTTTAAGACGAATAAGATGGCGTGTGTGACATGTCAAAATCGTCTTTTGTTATCTCACAATCTGCCTCAACTTTCATTTTTCTTATTGCCGCCATATTGGATTTTTCGATTTTTTGAAATAGCGCAATATTTCCAGTTTAGTGATATCTCACAAGTGCATAAAAGATTAGAGTTTCATCGAAATATCACACTTTCTAAAGTTAGGTCTTATTTATTATTATTAGTAGGACATGATTTATTTGTCAGTAAAATTGGGTCTCATTTTTCCATATAAGGTGGCTCTGACATTTTTTTATTGTAAAAAGGCTATACGGCTTTCAAGTTTTGTTGTTAGTTGGCCGTGACGGCGAGGCGTGGCATATAAAAATAATAGAGATCATCAGAAACGTCATTATTTATTGTCGTTGATAATTTGTGTGACGCATTAGCGTATTTTATAGCAAATTGATTTAAAACTTGAATTAAAATTGTAAATAATGAATTTTTCGCAAGCCGAGATGGTTGATATGATTTTTGTTTTGGGCGCTAGTAATAAGAATACGCTCTTAGCAAGAAGACTGTATCAACAACGGTTTCCAGAAAGACGGCAACCTGAAAGAAGGGCATTTGAAAAGCTTTTGGAGCGTTTTGAAAGAACTGGCAATGTGTTATATGAAAAAAATACTAGGTAAAAACGTGCACAGACTGAGGAAAATCAATTAAATGTACTATTAACAGTTGCCGAAAATCCATATATTGGACCACGACCCATTTCTCAGCAGGTTGGTGTTGAACGACGCACGGTACAGCGGATATTGAAGTCTCAAAAAATACACCCCTATCACATTCAACTACTTCAAGAGTTGGTTACTGAAGATTATCAAAGACGACTGGAATTTTGCCAATGGACTCAAAACAAAATAAACCAACAAAGAAATTTTGTTCATTTGATTTTATTTACAGATGAGGCCACATTTCACAGAAACGGAATTGTAAACAGACACAATTTTCACTATTCTACCAAAAATCCACATTTTGTAAGGTATACTTCTCAAACTAGATGGTCTTTAAATGTTTGGGGATGTGTTGTCGGTAATCATGTAATTGGACCCTATTTTTTTTATCAAGGAGTAACAGGGGAAGTATACTTAGACTTTCTGCAAAACCATCTACCTAATTTGTTGCGTCAAGTGCCACAGGATACGCAACAAGAAATGTGGTTTCTTCATGATGGGGCTCCAGTACATCATACAGGTCCGATAACAACTTTTTTAAATGCTAGATATCGAGAATGTTGGATTGGGAGGGGAGAGCCTCTTGCTTGGCCTGCTAGATCCCCAGATCTTACTAAAATGGACTTTAGCGAGTGGGGGTTCGTCAAAGAGCAGGTTTATAAAATACCGCCTACAACAAAGGAAGACATAAAGATTAGGATTAGAAACTGTTTTCAAAACATTAGTGTTGAAATGTGTAGAAATTTAAGCAGCGAATTTGAGAGACGTATTGCATTGTGTATTCAAGAAAGAGGCGGACATTTCGAATAACTTATTAGGTAGTACGTATTTGATGTGTTTCTAGTACTTTTATCTGTATAATTAGTTACAGGTTTAGTTACATTAGAGGTGTTAAGTTTATGATTAGGATTAGGACATAATTTGTTGAATCAAAGAAATATTGTCTCTACTTTAACTTCGTTTAATAAAATAATTATTTATATGGGGATCAATAAATTGTAATATTTTGATCTGAAATGCTCGATTTTTTGTTTAGCCGCGCCCCGCCATCACGGTCAACTAACAACAAAACTTGAAAGCCGTATAGCCTTTTTACAATAAAAAAATGTTAAATTGTCATTATTTCAAAAACTACAATTTTTTGGAATATACACTCTTATACAAAGTCACCCTCATTTTTAATGCTAAATAAGATAGAATTAAAAAAATACGGGGTTTCCATTTAAAAAAAATTCAACCTATGTTTTGGCCTTCAAACGTCATTTTTGACAAAAAATTTGAAATTTGTCAAAAACGGTTAGACTTAGGTATAGGACATTATACATAAAATGTGTCTAAAATTGTATGTAGAATCTAAATGTGTAATAATGTATAGGATTTTCTATTAAAAAAAAAAATTTAATTACTTCTAAGCTTTTATAATCTACCCTGTATAATTAAAAATATTTTTGGAACATATCTTACAACTTTTTTATTTAATTTTTTTTGTATCTCTTTAAATAAAGGAGATATGGGACTTTGTCACACTAACGCGCCACCCTGCATATACAGTGTGTCCGAGATTCAGCATGCATGTATTGCTATATTCGTTAATATTGAAGATAGAATGTCGGTTAAATGGGGAAAGTTTTAGAGAATTTTATGGCTATCATAATGGTAGTCAGATTTAAAGTAACTTTTTTTGTTTTTGAAATAATTGAAGAAAACAAAAATTGTGCATTTTCTACTACCCCCTGTAGCTCTTTTATTTGAAGTCTGCCAACATTTTGAATTGTACATTATTATGACACTTTTAAAAGACAATTTTAAAAAAGTACTAAAATTTATCTGCAGTCATTTGTTTTTGAAATACATACACTAACTATTGTTTTTCATATAGACGCCGTCTTGGATTTTTACATTATCGAATAGTATTTTTTATCACCTTTTCAGCGATGTATCACATGATACGAGAATTTACTTCCAACTATCAAAAATTTAAAAAATATAAAATTGAAATAGTAGGCCTTGAGAAGGCATAGATTAATAAATGAAAAATTTATACAATTAGATTCCTAATTATTGTAATTTCTAATAACTAAAATAAAAAACAAAACCGATAATAGTAACTATCATAAAACATGCTCGATATGTCCCCCTCTACACTCCACACATTTTCTACAAGTAACTTCTCATATCATGTAATACATTGTTGAAGAGGTGTTAAAATCCACTATTCCATAATGTAAAAATCGAAATAGCGTCCAAAAACAAAAGTTAGAAATGTATTAAATTTTGTAAGTAAAAACAGATACATTAGCAAGGGTTTAAATTTTTGATAGTTGGAAGTAAATTCTCGTATCATGTGATACATCGCTGAAAAGGTGATAAAAAATACTATTCGATAATGTAAAAATCCAAGATGGCATCCATATGAAAAACAATAGTTAGTGTATATGTTTCAAAAACAAATGACTGTAGATCTACCCTGTATAATTAAAAATATTTTTGGAATATGCACCAGAACATATATATATATATATATATATATATATATATATATATATATACAATGTGTCCCAAATTCGCTTCTCTATAAAGTAAAACTGTCTTTATTGCTTCACTATTTATTTTACTTTCGTAACGCATTACAGGTATATTCGTTGGGCGATATTTGTCTCATATGAATATTTGTTTACTAGATACACACATTATCGTTGCAATGTTATCACTTGCTACACATGTGGTTATTATAATAGTCTTGAAACTGTGGAATGTTTCTTTGGTACAGTAAATGAGTTTATTCGCAATCATATTGTAACCATTCCCAAATTCAAAACAATTCTTGTAGAGGCTGCCTATGGTGAACTTCGTTCTTTTCTTTTCCGGCATATACACTCAGATGTCACTTGTACCAATTTTCAAAGCGCAATTTGAAGATTTTTATTCCAGTAGTATAGTTAGGGGGATACTAACTTACCTTTGTCACTAGAAAAGTAACTAGATTTGAAAAAAGTTACTAGATTGGTATTCAAGGTCAAGTGCATTGAAGGTGTGAGTGATCCTTTAAAACTTTTATGGAAACTTGTAGATATGTGCGACAAAAGCTCTTTGATTCAAAGGGAAAACACTGGAGCCAGCCAACTGTTGTGTATGTGTGGTGATGTAGTATTGCTGTAGTGTGTTTGCGTGTGCTATGTGTTGTGTGTGTGTGTGTGTGCTGTGTCGTGTGTGCTGTGCTGATGTGTGTGCGTGTCGTTGTGTGTGCGTGTGTGCGTGTGTGTGTGCGTGTGGTGTGTGGTGTGTGTGTGGTGTGTGTGTGTGTGTGTGTGTGTGTGTGTGTGTGTGTGTGTGTGTGTGCTGTGTGTGTGTGTGTGTGTGTGTGTGTGGTGTGTCGTGTGTGCGTGTGTGTGTGCTGTGTGCGTGTGTGCGTGTGTGTGTGTGTGCGTGTTGTCGTGTGTGGTGTGTGCTGTGTGTGTGTGTGTGTGGTGTGAGTGTGCTGTGTGCGTATGTGTGTGTATCATAGGATAGAGCAGTAAACCGCTCAAAATGAGAACACATGAACATAACAACGTCCGCAAGGGCGAAACAAAAATTTAAAGAACCTCTGAACATGCGTGGAACGAAGACCAACGCATCCAATGGGATAACATACAGATAGTGGCAAAGGACGAGAGTACAACTCTAATACAGCTCTAACAAATATATATTGGATTACTCAGTGGCTCAGCGGTAAAGGTGTCAGAGTTGCAAGTGAAAGATGCCAAGTTCGTATCTGCGAGTAGTCACGTGCTTGAAAAAAGATCATAACATATTAATTCAACTCAATTGCGAAAACAGTCCTTCTCATGACTAAGCCTGATGACGGAAGCAGAGTCCGCTCCCGAAACGTCGCGCTCAAAAAGCACAAGCTGCGGAAGTAGGCCGATTAACTCTACTAATAAAAGAACCATTTAACCTTAACCTACTTTTTAGGATGAACAACAACCTGCCATTCTCATTTCCACGTACTGATTCTATTTTAAGATTTCTAACAATCTCAATATGATACGCCTGTAGGTGATCAAACTTTGACCTTTAAATTTTGACCTCGAAGAGCGGAGATTGAAATTAAAATTTCCCGACAAAAGTTTGATCTTGAAATGTTGACCTTCAGAGGTTAGGTTTCTCACCACCAGAGGGCCAGAACCGGCCCCACATGAATACTAGTGACCCTTAGGTAACCGATTGTAGAATCAGTTTCGCAGGTATACTGGTTAAGCCCGAGTGAATAGTTGCATCCCTCTTATGCAAACAATATTAGGTTGTGTACATGATTTATTTACCTATATAATTTTCAAGCAGTGTTGTCAAACTCAAGTATATTTTCCGATTTTGATGTTTTCGTGAGCCACCATAAGTGCGTTAGTAAGTTTGTTAAGTTAATATATATATATATATATATATATATATATATATATATATATATATATTATATGCACTTTCTCTATCCGGGCTAATGTGCTGCTAGTGTGTTTTACTCGCAACAATGTCTGCTTTCAATGATGATGAGGGAACAAACTAAATTAATAAATTGTACTTTGGGCTTATTAAACTACACAATGTAACTACCATATTTAACGCAATAAGTATCCAGATGCTAAGGGATACTATTACTCAAGGAGCTTCCAGATCTTAGCTCGCCAGGAATTAAACACCAATATTGCTACACCATCTTTCATAATAATGAGTTTCTGAAACTGATTTCAACGCCGACTTAAAAATGCAAAACGAAATCAACTCTGCTTGGCTAGAAAAGTACCAAATATTTAATCTAGTCGGTATTAGGCCATCCCATCCCTTATAACTGGGATTACTCCACTCGAGATCAGTTCAAACGCGAGGAACAAATGAAGCCTTCTTCCGAGGTTTGTAATATACAATTATTCTGAATAATAAATATCTGCGGGAAAATAAATACATAAAATTATAACTGTCAAATTGTAAAAAAGTTAAGTATGAAAATCCAAAAACAGATTCCCAATGTTTTTTTTAAGTTAGTTTTTAAATATTTTGTATGTCCGTTGATTAATAAAGAATTGATGAAGATTATGAGGCTCATCGCAGTTATGCAAACCTCACCAAGCTTTGTAATAATTATTCCCGGCTAGTTTCGGTAATAATCTAGTTTATGTCATGCAGCTAAAGACGGTGATGGATTGTGCTGTTTAATTGCTAGTTTGTGTTCATCAGCTCTCGCATATAATGTTCTATTAGTTTGTCCGATAGATGTTCTTAGACAGTTGTTGCACGGTATCTCATACATTCCTTGATTTTCATTGGAAATTTTGTCTTTGGGGTTTCTTAAAAGTTCGGACAAAGTTGAATGTGGTTTGAATACCGGTCTGAAGTCGTTTTTGGGAAATTTCTTTGCTATTCTGTCTGTAATTCCTTTTATATAAGGTAGAATAACAGGAACACTGCGTTCATTGTTTGACAAGTTATTATTTCTTGGTCTTCTTACTTCGTTGGTAATTTTCAACATTTCTTGATCTTTGTATCCATTTTGAAGGAATATTTTATTCATTTTAGTCAGATAAGTGGTAAGAACGGTATATCAAGGATTTCATAACGCTACGTAATTGACCAGGATGGTGATGAGAGAGAGAGTTCAAGTATCTTTCCGTATGAGTTGGTTTTCGATGAACTTTGTGTGTAAATTTACCATTAGGGAGTCTTGTTGTCAGGGTGTCTAAAAAAGGGAGTGAATTATTTTCTTCAACTTCCATAGTAAATTTGATGTTGTCATGAATGTTGTTAATATGTCTTAGAAAACTGTTCAAGTTTCCTTTTCCATGGGGTCAAACTACAAATGTGTCGTCAACATAACGAAACCAACATTTAGGTTTTAAATCTCCAAAATTTAAGGCAGTGGTTTCAAAATGTTCTATATATACATTCGCAAAAGCTGGAGCCCATAGGTGCTCCTTGAATTTGTTTGTAGAATTGTCCTTTGTATGTAGTGGTTTATCAATTTGGGTATATCTTGGTTTATTGAGTATTTTTCTTCTAGAATAGGTATCTTGGTGAAAAGTGACGTTATGTCGAAGCTAACTAAAATGTCATTCGTAGCCAAGGGTACAATTTTGAGTTTGTGTAGAAAATCATAAGAGTTTTTGATGTAGTATACAGCATTTTCATAAATCAGTTGAATAATTTTTGCTAGATAACAAGCAAGGTCATGAGTCGGAGACTTAAATGCACTGACGATAGGGCGTAATGCCCAGTTTTTCTTATGTATTTTTGGCAGTCCGTATATTTTGGGGATTCTTGAACTCTTCTCTCTTGGAATTATTTTCTGTTTTGTTTCTTTGTCTAATTTTGTAGAATTAATGATAGATTTTGTTGTTTTTTCAAAGTAGGTGATAGGATTGCACTGATTTTTCTTACATTCTGAAGAAGTTAACAGTTCAGACATCTTGTGGTGATAGTCTTTGGAGTTGACAGTGACAGTAGCGTTTCATTTGACAGCCGGTGGTATTAATATTTGGTCGTTATTTTTTATTTGATTTAACATTTGGAGGTCTTGTTTGGTGATTTTCTGTTTGGGAAGTTTTGCAGTTCTTAAGAATATGTGCTACATTGAGCCTAATTTCGTTAGCGACCGTAGTTTCTGTATCCTTTAAGGCGTATTCTAGATTGGTAATGATGTTTTCTACGGGAATCCGTTTAGGAGTGATGGCAAAATTAAACCCTTTCTTTGTCACTGAAATTGTGTACTGTCCTTAACGGTTCTACATTATTTGCCTGCAAAGTATGAGAGAGGCGTTCAAATTTTTGTTTTTGTGGGTTAGTTTTTATCATCAAGGGAAACATCATTACCAACGTATATACAGGGTGTTACTTAAGTGTATGTACTTATTTTAAGGAGTGATTCCTGAGGCGATTTCGAGCCGGAAAGTTCATATGAATGTAGGTTCTCAGAAGCTTCGTTATCAATCTACAGGCTGTTGTTGTGTTTTTTCGGTTTTTTCCAAATTTTTCGAAAACTCTTCTAGATATTACATTGAAATTTTGCGTATTGTATAAGGGCATGAAGGCCCTTATTTCAACTGAAAAGTTCATTTTTAATTTAACCAGTGGCGTAGATACAGCTAGGTCATTACATAAATTCCACAAAGAAATGTGTTACGCCACTGTTTTATATGACGCGTTTACACGATATTCATCAGAAATCAATTCCGAACAAAAAAGATCTCCGTACATTTTCACGTAAAACTCATTGTTTAGGAAAAAATAATTAAAACGTGTCGTGTCATTATAACGTGCATTTATTCCTAACGTAGAAACTATTTACAGAAACTGAACAATAAAGGGAAAAACTTTTGTGCAGTCATTCATAAAAAATGCTGAAAATGTCCACCATCCGCTTCTATACATTGAACGACGCACTCTTTCAAAAATTCCCGGTGTGTGTTCTGTATGGTTGCACAGCCCTCAATTATTCTATTGCGTAAGTCTTCCAACGTCTGAACTGGTGTATTATAAACTAGAGTTTTAAGATGCCCCCAGAAATAAAAGTCTAAGCTGTTCAGATCAGGCGATCTCGGTGGCCAGAACTGAGGCCCATCACGACCTAACCATCGATTTGGATAAACTGAATTCAAATATTCACGCACCGGGGCACCGTCGTGCATGAACCACATGTGCTGACGTACTAGAAGAGGGACATTTTCTAGTAATTCAGGCAAATTATTTTGAAGAAACGCACGATAGGTATTGCCGTCAAGGCGCCTTGGAAGAAAGAATGGTCCAACTAAAAAATCTCCAATAATACCAACCCACACGTTGACCGAAAATTGCTGCTGAAATTTTGTTTCTACTATAGCATAAGGGTTCTCTTCGCTCCATAAATGACCATTACGAAAATTTCTGATTGCTTCACTGGAGAAATTTACTTCATCCGTGAAGATAACTTGCCTGTCGAAATGAGGATTTTCTGCAACCTTCTGGAGAAACCACATGGAAAAATTCCTGCGTGCTGGAAAATCTCGTGGAAGGAGAGCTTGCACTCTTTGCAGATGATACGGATACAGCAAATATTCTCTCAAAATTTCCCATACAGTTTTGTGGCAAATATTCAACGCACTCCCAATTTTGCGTGTACTAGATCCTGGATTCTGTTCAATTTCATTGAGAGCAGCCTCCTCTACTTCCACCGTCCTCACTGTACGAGGTCGTCCCTCTCGGTTTCCGTTTTGTAAACTGCCATATTGAGACAGTCGCAGATGGATGTTTGTGAATGTTCTACTATCGGCAACAGCACGGTTGGGAAATATTTCTTGGTAAAGACGCCTGGCTTGTTTAGCATTGCCGTCAGCCATACCATAGACGAAATGCATGTCGGTCATCTCCGAAATAGCATAATTGACCATTTCTCTTACTTTTATGAAGACAAAACAGTTGGAAAACAACAAAAAGAACAAATTTTTAAACTAGTTATTGCCTGTCAAGAATAAGACTGACATGACAGGATTATTAACAAAATACATAGCGACGTTTCCTTATCAACGGACAGAGCTCACTTGTATTTTTGTGACATATCTTTATCTTGTAAATAAACTGCACGTTATATCGACACGACGTGACACTTTTTATTTATTTTTTCCTAAACGGTGAGTTTTACGTGAAAATGTATGGAAACCTTTTTTGTTCGGAATTGATTTCTGATGACTATCGTGTAAACGCGTCATATAAAACAGTGGCGTAACATATTTTTTTTTGTGGAATTTATGTCATGACCTAGCTGTATCTACGCCACCGGTTAAATTAAAAATGAACTTTTCAGTTGAAATAAGGGTCTTCATGCTCTTATACAATATGTAAAATTTCAATGTAATATCTAGAAGGGTTTTCAAAAAAGTTGGAAAAAACCGAAAAAACACAACAACTTCAACAGCCTGTAGATCGATAACGAAGCTTCTGAGGACATACATTCATATGAACCTTCCGGCTCGAAATCGCCTCAGGAATCACCCCTTAAAATAAGTACACGCACTTAAGTAACACCCTGTATATGTATATATATATATATATATATATATATATATATATATATATATATATTAAATAAGACAATTTTTTTAAAACTTGTGTAAATAAACGTAAATTAATTCAACGTTTAACGTCTTTGTTCCTTTGTCAAAATTATTTATAAATTCTTGACAAAGGACGTTCAAACGTTGAATTAATTTACGTTTATTTCACAAGTTTTAAAAAAATGTCTTGTTTAAACATGAATACTTGTAAATCTAAATAGAAACATATATATATATATATATATATATATATATATATATATATATATATATATATATATATATATATATATATATAACTATGATGAACCTCATAACCTTTATTAATTCTTTATTAATCAATGGACGTACAACATATTTAAAAACTAACAAAAAAAAAACATTGAGAATCTGTTTTTGGATTTTCATACTTAACTTTCTTACAATTTGACAGTCATAATTTTATGTATTTATTTTCCCGCAGATATTTATTATTCAGAATGTTTAGTAAATTGTTATTTTTAACATTGGATGACTGCTAATAAAATCCAATAATATATTTAATAGTATATTACAAACCTTGCAAAAAGGCTTCATTTCTTCCTCGCGTTGTAATTGATCTCGAGCTTCGCTATCGATCAGTTAACCAACGCTCGGGTATAATGAAGCTTGCGGTTTGTAGTATATGCCATAGGATCATATATAATTGAAATACTGGTTTCGTTCATTTTATCTGGTTTCGCTAATTATACAAACCACACATTTTTATTCATTACAATTTGTATTTGTGGGCCGAGATTTAGAAGCCAACTGAAATATCATTAGTCTCTAACCGCATTAACTACCAATGGTTATTAGCAATACCCCAAATTAAATTTTTTCTTTATTAAATCTACCTTCTATCCTCTTCAACGTGTCAAATATCGTAATTTCACGTTATCTACTACTTCCAGTCTCGGAAGAAAGAGTACTTTGGTTCACCTAGCCAAGCAGAGTTGATGTCGTTTTGCATTTTTAAATCGGCGATGAAATCAGTTTCAGAAACTCATTATTATGAAAGATGGTGTAGCAATATTGGTGTTTAATTCCTGGAGAGCTAAGATCTGGAAGCTCCTTGAGTAATAGTATCCCTTAGCAACGCAGAAGGTTACTAGATTTTAAATGCCCCCAGCTGCACTGTCTTGAAGGTACATTTTTTATTAAATCTGGATACTTATCGCGTTAAATATGGTAGTTACATTGTGTAGTTTAATAAGCCCAAAGTACAATTTACTAATTAAGTTTGTTCCCTTATCATCATTGAAAGTAGACATTGTTGGGAGTAAAACACACTAGCAGCACATTAGCCCGGATAGATAGATAGAAAGTGTATATATTATATATATATATATATATATATATATATATATATATATATATATATATATATATATATATATATATATATATATATATATATATATATATATATATATATATATATATTAACAAACTTACTAACGCACTTATGGTGGCTCACGAAAAGATAAAAATCGGAAAATGTACTTCAGTTTGGCAACACTGCTTGAAAATTACATGGGTAAATAAATCATGTACACAAACTAATACTGTTTGCATAAGCAGAAATGCAACTAGTCACTCGGGCTTAACCAGTATACCTAGGAAACTGACTCCAAAATCGATTACCTAAAGGTCACTAGTATTCAAGTGGAGCCGGTTCTGGCCCTCTGGTGGAGAGAAAATCTAACCTCTTGAAGGTCAACATTTCAAGATCACACTCGGGAAATTTTAATTTCAATCTCAGGTCTTCGAGGTCAAAATTTAAAGGTCAAAGTTTGTTCACCTGCAGGCGTATCATATTGCGATTCTTCGAAATCTAAAGATAGAATCAGTACGTGGAAATGAGAATTGCAGGTTGTTGTTCATCCTAAAAATAGGTCAAGGTTAAATGGTTCATTTATTAGCAGAGTTAACCGGCCTATTTCCGCAGCTTGTGCTTTTTGAGCACGACGTTTCGGAATCGAACTCTGCTTCCGTCATCAGGTTTCGTCATGAGAAGGACTGTTTTCGTAATTGAGTTGAATTCATATGTTGTGATCTTTTTCCAAGCACTTGACTACTCGCAGATTCGAACTTGGTATCTTTCACTAACAAGTCTGCTGAGCCACTGAGTAATCCAATATACACTTGTTAGAGCTGTGTTAGAGTTGTATTCTCGTCCTTTGCCACTATCTGTATGTTATCCCATTGAATGCGATGGTCTTCGTTCCAGTCATGTCCAGAGGTTCTCTAATTTTCTGTTTCGCCCTTGCGGACGTTGATGATATGTTCATGTGTTCTCACCTTTAGCGGTCTACTGCTCTATCCTATGTATGCACGCACACACGCACACACTCACACACGCACACACGCACACACGCACACACGCACACATGCACACACGCACACACGCACACACGCACACACGCACACACGCAAACACGCAAACACGCACACACGCACACACGCACATATGCACATACGCACAGACGCACACACAGACGCACACACGTACGCACACACGTACGCACACGCGTACGCACACGCGCACACATGCACACACGCGCACACGCACACACACCACACACGACACACCACACACACACACACACACACGCACACACACACACGAACACACACACACGCACACACACACACACACCACAGCACACACACGCACACACGACACACACGCACACACCACACACACACACACGCACACTCGCACACACACACACACACACACACACACACAGCACACACACACACACACACACCACACACGCACACCACACACACACCACACAGCACACACGCACACACACACACACACCACACACGCACACACGCACACAGCACACACGCACACACGCAACACGCACACACGCACACACGCACAGCACACAGCACACAGCACACACGCACACACACACACACACGCACACACACGCACACACGCACACACCACACGACACACACACGCACACACGCACACAGCACACACGCACACACGCACACACCACACGCACACACACGACACAGCACACACGCACACAGCACACGACACACGACACGACACACACACCACACGACACACCACGCACACACAGCACACGCACAGCACAGCAACACAACAGCACACACGCACACACGCACACACACACACACACACAGCACACACGCACACACGCACACACACACACGCACACACACACAGCACACACGCACACACACACACACGCACACACACACACACACACACACACACACACGCACACGCACACACACACACACGACACGACACACGCACACACCAACACGACACGCACACCACACACGCACACGCACACACACCACACACAGCACACACACACACACACACGCACACACACACACACCACACACACACCACACGCACACACACACACACACGCACACACGACACACACGACACACCACACACCACACAGCACACACACACACACACACACACACACACAGCACACACACACTACAAGAATTGTTTTGAATTTGGCAATGGAGCTATTGGGAACCGGAAGAATTTGCATTACGGATAACTGGTACATAAGTACATTTACTTCTGAAGCAAAACGCCCATGACTTGGGTACATTATAAAGTAACCGTACTCTAAGTCCTTCTGGTGTCGTTAAGAAGAAAATTAAAAACGGGTGAGATGGCGGCGAAAAAAACGAGAGAGTAATATGTATTATGAAATGGCATGACAGAAGAGACGGCCTGGTCTTATCTACTTGTTATACTGATGAAATACTGCAGGTTCAACGCCACGGAAAGAAAATCATAAAATGCAAAGCCGTAATTGATTACTATAATGAAAAACGCTGAATTGATGTTTCTGACGAAATTTCTAGCTATAGTACTACTTTACGTCGTACTATGCTATGGTACAAAAAACCAGCTGTTGAAACTATTCTTGGCACTGACATGATGAATACACATTTCATTTATAAGGAAGTACGAGAAGAGAAACAGAAGAGCTTACTTGAAGAAAGAGGGTAATAAAGTATTGCTTCTACTATGATGAAAAAGCGAGATATTTTTTTGAGAATTAATACTTAGCAAAAACTTCGCACCAGTGTGAAGTGAAGCAAAGCCAAGGCAGACACGCGACAATAGCAAATCATACAACAGAGTGCCTGTCTGGCCATACCGAACCGACCAATTGTGGTTGATCAAGAGGACACCGGTGTCTGACATGGCCCATGCTTGCAGATGCCTGGTAGCATTGTTTATACATTTATAGTTATTCAACCGACGGTTAGTGTAGGTGGGTAATACGTAAAGGGCGTGTTGGGTAATGTGTCGCTTGCAATTAATTTTATTTTAGCTCACAACCCGATAATGTAAAAAATAACTGATAGGGACCATACTTATAACATATTTGGAATGAAAGTTCTAAACGGAATTTTTTTTATGGGTTGCATAAAAGAAGTTTGAAAAATATTTGTTTAATGCGTACATTGAAAGAATGTTCCGTTATCAACCCTATTTTGTTGGCTTGCAGTTTTTGAGTTTTATCACAGTATAAACTGGTTTTATTTCAATTTCAATTTTAATTCTAATAACTGTACTTTGTTTGTATCTTTCTGAACGTGTTTGAGTTTTGTTTATTTTTACTTATTCTAATGTAGAGACTGAACCATTGCATTATAATAACAATTTATATTTATTTGAAAATTAGAGTGTATGTTTCTTTCTACTCGTATTAAGTCGTAAGTAGCAGTTTCTCATTCTACCAATTTATTATATAATTATTAAGGAGATGCACTTTTTTGATACATGTATACATGTAAATTCTCAAGCATCCATATTCCTAATATAAATTTTAAATTAGTGATTTAGTGGGTATGTTTATTTTGTGCTAATATTATTCATCTTATTTCCTGTTAAATATCTTTTTTCATAAACATTTTAGTCGCAGAAAATAAAAATATCCTGTTATCCTCTGCTTACAACTAAAAACTTTTTAACAGAAATTAGATTCCATAAGTGTAAAGAATTATTCTCGTTTACATAACGAAATAATATTAAAACTATATTATAAGTTTTCTTTATGAACGAATAAGTTCAAAGGTAAATATGTAATTAAAAATTATTATTAATTTTATTAAATACATAAATAAAAAGTTTACCTCAGTTCTACATACGTAAAGACAAAATTTACATCGATTGGAGCTTAAATCTCGATGGCGCAGTTGGTTAGCGCGGTACTCTAGCAAAGTACAGGTCGTAGGTTCAAATCCTACTCGAGATAAACTTTTTATTTATGTATTTAATAAACTTATTCGTTTTTATTTCCTGTTACTGGTGCAAGGGCGTAGCCAGGATTTATAACGGGGCAAACCATGGTCCATGATCGTTCAAAATGTAAAATTTTAATAAACTTGAAATCTCCCAATAGGCTTTATATTAAAACATTTAAATCGCTACATGTTTCAAATTAACGCTCATCGTCAGACAGTAAGTGGTAAATAATAAAAATGTATTAATGTAGAAGTGAAATTTAGGACAAGTACATGAGGAAAAATTTTAAACTAATAAAAACCATTAGTACAAGCAAGATGAATGATGGTAAAAAATGTTTAATTTTTCTTTTTATATCTTTTTAACCATTATACTGGTTGCTTGAGCAAGTAGTTTTAAATTTTTCTTCATAGACTTGTTTAACATTTCACTTCAATCTTATTTAATTGAAAATGTTACTTCCAAACATGTACCAATTAAATTTTTTTAAAATAAAGCTCATAGAGAAGATTTTGAGTTGAGTATCAAACTACTGATTTGTTTGATTATTGTCTGTAATTTTTTCTTTCCACAAAATTATCTATTTAGAATCAGTTTCAATTTATAGGACAGAGTTCTAAATTACTGATTCAATTCAAAGTAGTATTAGTAAAGTTATAATAAGATATAATAATAGGTATAATATAAGGTAATGAATAAATGGGTAGAAATGTTCTCCAAACAAATCGTTAAACTAACTGGAGATACAAACCATTCAATAAAGATAATGCCGTTGGCTCAGTCCGAAGATTAAAGTGGGCCGATTCAATCTCTTGATTTGCTTAATTACTACAATTTCTGCTTGATTATTTCCACTTAACATAAATATAGTAACTGCCATGTAACACTAATAAAAATGATCTCGGACGCCAAGTTATTTTTTGATTATGCTCGGAATAACTAAACCGAGTATACAAAAAATTCACCAAAATGTCAAAATAAAAGATATACTATGTTTATTAACAGTTAAAATTAGAATTATATAAAATACATCTTAAAAACTAGTTGTAATAACCTTAAATTACTAAATTATTGATACAAATACCTGTTAGAAAAATTTTGTACACAAACTTTTTAATAACCTCTGGTATCTAAACGATTACGGAAATGTAAACCAAAGGTGATGTCATCTTTGCACCAATATTACGCAACAGATCGTAATAACAATGCTTTACGTTGTAAACCACACCCAAATTGGAATTTTACTTTTTATAAATTTCTCTTCGTGAAATTTGGATTCCAATGTTTATTGCGTTTTCTCGAAAGTTTGTATAAAAAATGTAATCAAAATTTAGATCTGCATTAAAAGCAAAACGCAATCATAAAATGAAATCGTATGTAAAAGTAGAATACATGTGCAATTAAAAGTGGTAAAAGTAAAAAAAATTAAGTAGTGCCATTAAATCAATGGCACTTTTCACAAAATTTAGGTAGAAACCTAAAAATGGATTCCTGCATCTAACAGCGTATCACAAGAAGTAAAAAAAATGGATGCTTAGAATATCTGGTGATATAGCGGTGCACGAAAAAATTTGCGCAAAGTCAACGATGACGCGTTGAGCGAAAATATGAGCAGAAAAAAATAATTTAAAGACCCATTAAGAAGATATGAACTTAAGTTACACCAAAATGCAAATTAAGTTACCTACCACATACTTATAAATCAGTAGTAATTAAAAACTCTTTTTTCTTATATTTTACAACTAAATGAACGAAGAACATAAATTACAGTATATATTAATACAACTCAAAATGGGTTGTTATACACCCCCTCCTAAAATTTGGATTCGGAGATCACCAACGCGGAGATTCCAAACACTAAGCTAATAAACAAATTTACTAAAAATCTAAGGAAATAATAAATGTTAAACTAATTAAAATCTAAGCAAAATGTAAACAGTAATACCTAAAATCTTAAAAAAAAAATTTAAAGAAGTGGGAGTATAAACCATTAAGAAGCACTTAAGTTACACTAAAATGCAAATTAAGTTGCCTACCCATACTTATAAATCAGTAATAATTAAAAACTTTTTTTTCTTATATGTTACATCTAAATGAACGAAGAACATGAATTACGGTATATTTTAATACAACTCAAAATAAGTTGTTACAAAGTGACCAAAAAGAATACAGCATTCTTTGAGAATAGAATAAAATGATCTAGTTTGTTAGTTCCATCACTGTTTTTTAAATAATCTTCAGATATTTAGATATACTAAGTTATTTTTATTGCAACTCTTGTGATGTTACTCAGAATTCCATACACTATCCATTTTAACCAAAAAAAGTGTATCAACCTGATTTAAAATTTCCTTAATTCGGACTGTGACCAAAATGATGACTCAATATTTCTCAAGTCCAAAAGAACAACTGTGGTAAAAATGCTAACGATCATTTCATTGAAAGTCATAAAAAACCGAATGTCCAAAACGCCGACACAAGAATTTGATATGTCCAAACTTCCGACAACCATTTCGCCACCCCTTACGCTTAAAAAAATGTGCATTTATTAAAGAGTGAATACAAATTAACATGGAAATTGGAATGTTACAATAATGTGGGACTTCAATTCCATTTAAATGAAATATGTTTTATTTACGCCTTTTCCTTGGGAATGAACTATTGCTCAGGTTTTGTCAGTCTGTGTAAATACGTACTAGTACTTTAGTTTAAGTTCTTTGCTCATATGTTGTGTACTATGCTCAAGTCGAACCGTTCGAGAGAGTTTTTTTGATTGGTCACCTCATCTGCTTCAATAGTACATAAACCTTTGGAAGTGGACAAAAACTTTACATTTTGTTTTAGGATTCTTGAAGAGATATCGGATCAACTTATGTATTTTTGTATTCGATTCCTTATTAATGACTCATTTAACGGTATACTGCGGTACAATAACCTAACTGTAATTTTGTGGAGTTGGTATCTTTTTTTTTGTTTTTATCCATCTAAAGTTCTACATATCAGAACAAATTCTATTAAATATTGTTAGATTAATAAAACAACTTTCTCTTCGTTTGTTCATTTTTACTTATGTACCTGCTGTACGGTAGTAAGTTATGTTTACTTTAATTTGAAATAGGGAATCTGAATTAGCGATAGATTATTACATACATTCAAGTTATGGAATATGGCTGGGGCCGTATGAGTATCTTTAAAATGTAGATTACAATGCTGATGTACCACATCCCGAAACTTCAAATAGTTATGGCAGCATGTTCAAAATTATCAGGTTAGTCATTAGACAGCACATCCATTGGCACGATCATATTGAGAATGCCTTTTGCCCAGTTTGCTAGCTTTTGCAGTTCTCTAATAAACTATTGTATACAACCTGTTACAGGCCAAATACTCATTAGAGCATCAAGTCCGTAAAAGGAATGTGTGCGCACGGCATAGCTCAGTGGTGTGGGCAGGGTTCTTAATGGTGCAAATGGGCACTCGTCACAACTCCAAAAACATCAAAATCGGGTAAAATGTCGAAAAGGCGTCATGAACTAGATCTAATAATGGCCCAACAGGAAACCATAATGCCCACTCGTAATAGAACCCTCACCTCCACTAAAATTCTACTCCAATAATACTTACGCAAAGTTCACCCAAAACTTCAGTAAAATCTTAAGCTTCATATGAAAGCCACAAAATTGCGATAATAAAACTCAAAACTCACTAAATATTTCGATAAGCTTACCGCTAATATCATTGGCTGAAATACCCACAAATAACTGATCAAAACGGTAATTAATTATTCAATTTCACAAAAAAACTAAACGCGATCGAAAATTCATAAAATCATAAAATTTACTATACGACGAAATCGGAGTTATAATGCCTAAATTCGAAATAACACTGCTCATTCTCAAACGAATAACAAACTGCTTACCTTTTGGCAAAACCAGGTACTATGGTGCCGGTAAGTTGATTCCTATAAAAATACTTCAAAAAAAATGTGCGACTACTCGCAAAACTATGATATGCAAAACTAAACAGCTGATCTGTAAATAACCTATTCACTTTATAATCTGCGTTACGTTATCATTCAAAGTATCTTTCAAAATGCACTTATCGCCAAAATCAAAATAGCGAATACTCTAGTATAGAAATTCTCATAATCCATTACGTTAAAGCTTTCTATAAATAATCAAACATCAAAGAAACGCCACTGCAAAGTTGTGCAAATTAGCAGTTATCACAAACAAATAAATTTCTCATACGCTTTGAATGTAATCCAAAATAACTAAACTTCTAAGTTTTGAATAAACGTAAACATATTAGCGTTGTGAGTAAATATGAGGATTGCAAAATATGTACACTTAAAAAACACTCAAGTTGTAAACACTGTACGTCTACATTCAGAATGGCCATAATCATGTAAAAATAAACAATCAGCGAAATCTCTAGGCACATGAAATGTAACTCTTAAATAAAATTTCTATGGTTTGATTTAGAATAATTCCTGCAGGATTGCAACAACCCCAAATTTATATATTTTATACCCTAAATTTGAATTAACATCAAAAGAATATAGAAAACGGCGAACATCTAAATTTTACAAATCTGGCAGTACATCATTTTACATAACATTAACAGAATGAAATAATCAAAGCACAGTCCGAAATAGTTTTCTAGTGAATATGCTTTATATATTGAATTGGCATCTAGACGTTCCTTAATTAAACTTAAACGAACAGACATATTCATTCGTCTAAGTACAAACAAACATGTTATTAAAATCAACAACACATATAAATTCAGAAAAAAATATGTAGTTCCTTCACACAGCGCAAATGGTCAATCGAACTTCCTTTTCTTACTCACAACGATATAGGAGAAGCTCCTCTCGGTAGGTGATTGATGGAAACCAATAACTTCTCAAATTTATCTTTACACCAACTTTGGCAAATCGAACTTGACTTTCATAAAACAAAGTACATCTATTACATACCAAACCATATTTACACAAAACTTGTTAAGCGTTATATTTACAGCAGCTTATATTATTTGTTCGAAGTTTATTTAATTTTACAAATTAAAGTAAGCATAATTAGAAGTTCGATCTGTACGCAGTTTGACTGGATATGAAGCTGTAACAATGGTCTACAAGAAACAATAATCAACCTTATTCTTTACATTAACAGGTTTTTTGACCGGTATGAAATTAGGTACTTTAATGTACATTTCACCTTTATTGTAATGTACTTGTTAATGTTAACCTTTAAATGTAAATTTTCATACAAAGCCCACCATAAATCCTGTTCCCAAAATTCCTCTTTGTCTGTAGCTTGTTATAGTTTGGTATCATTGTCACATATCCGTACCAATATCAATTTTTTAGTTTTTGGAGGGAAATGTTGTCAACTTCGAAACTGTGAGGTTGTTGGACCTGAACAGGCTAAATTTGGCCTATCGTGCTAAAGCACTCACGAACACTTTGGACGATGGATAGAGGGATAATGAATTGCCCATGAACAGCTACTTTAAATTTTCTCATGTCATAAGTGAGAGGAAAGCAGGAACTAGGGAGGTCATTCCAGAGTTTAGAGGCCGAGTAGAAAAATTTGGATTGCGCCCGTTTGGTACAAGTGGAGATTTGTACTGCATACTGATGATGTGAATGAGTGAACCGAGTGTTTCTAGCAAAGATAGCCCGAGATGGTATCAAAGAATATAATTCAGCAGCACAATAGCCGTTGTAATAACGATAATACAAAGAAAGAACTGAAACCATTCTTCTATGCTCAAGGGACTGTATGTGAGAAGTTAAGAACGGGTCATTTATAAGCATAATCGCTCTCTTTTGAATACGATCAACGATATCGAGAGCGTATTAGGGAGCATTAACCCAGAGGTGAGAATTATATTCCAGATGAGGCCGAATTTGGGCCTTATACAGCAGAAGGAGTTGTCGAAAGGTAAAGTACTGCTTAGATCTGTAAAAAAAGCCTATTTTTCGAGCAGCTGCTTTGGTAGCTGGCAGAAGATGGTCAACCCATGAGAGATTTGAAGATACAGTCATACCCAACAGAGTAATAGAGTCTGAAAACTGAAGAACTGAGGCATTCATACTTACAACAGGAAATGATCGATCTTTTTTGGCGGACACAAGGCAACACTGAATTTTGTTAGCATTAAATTTAACTAGATTATTGCTTCCCCATTCGAGAATACGTTGAATGTCTTTGTTGATTGAATTTGCCATTTCAGCTTTAATTTCTTGATTTGACACAGAAGGTGGATTATCACTATGAATAGACTGAGATGAACTACAGTGAAGAGTGCTATCGTCAGCAAAGCAATGGATGGGGTTAGTTGTTGAAGAAATAAGGTAATTTATGAACAGCAGAAAAAGTGTAGGCGCTATAATGGATCGTTATATCAAGGAAACTAGAAACCCAGTTGATAAGCGTATCATTTAACCCAAACGAGGTGAGTTTGGCAAGTAAACACTTATGCCACACTTGGTCAAATGCCTTTGAGATATCTAAAGCGACTGCAACTGTTTCACCGGACTGCTCTACTGTATTGTTCCAAACTTGGGTCACATATGAAAGAAGATCACCTGTTGAACGACTTTGTTAGTTTCAAGGAACGTGAGCAGTTGCTGATTGATGGCTTTTTCCATGTTTTTAGACAAAATGGAAGTGATGGCAATTGGTCGGTAGTTTGTGGGATCGGTCTTATCGCCTTTTTTGGGAATAGGTTGAACATTTGCTAACTTCCATGATGGAGGGAATTCCCCAGAAGACATAGAGATCGTATAGAGCTTAGATAGGACTGGTACTAGTTCTGGGGAACATTTCTTTAAGACAATAGCTGGGATACCGTTTGGGCCAGTCGCCTTATTGAGATCAAGCCTACTGATGATCGATTCCAAGAGCTTGTACCGAAAATGAATTGGTTTCATAGCGTATGAAGAAGAGTTGACTAGGGGCACCTCTTTTCCAGAACCGTTGAGACACGAGTTTGATGCAAGCAAATCCACAAAAACATTGGCTTTGTCTACAGAATCAGCAACTACCGATCCGTCAATAGGCGAGGGGTGGAAATGAAGATGTTCCAAAGTTTTTACTAATGGCTAATAGCTAAAGATCAACATTTACGACTGCCTAAAGGAGATGTAGCTAGTTCATTGCATTTTCGTTGTTCGAACAACTTTTTAGTTTTAGTGATGACACTTTTGCAGATATTTCTAGCACCAACGTATTCTACATGACTGTCGACCGATTTATTAGATTTCCATTTAATGTAATATTTATTTTTTAAAGATATTACATTAGCACAAGCCTTATTGAACCAGGGTTGGGATCGTCAATGACCTACACGGTACTGTTTTTTGGGAATGTGTAACTCCATTCCCATGAGGATGACTTCAGATACTGAAAGAGCGATGTCCAAAGAAGAGGACGACTTAAAACAATATTCACACCATGGAAAGGTTGCAAAGAAATGCCGTAAATTGCTCTATCGAGCTGACTTAAAACAACACAAGGTTCTATCGGTTTTGCGAACAACAGTGGAATTAGGTACAGTAGAAATGATTTCTATTAGACAATGGTCAAAAAGACCTAAAGGCGAAAGAACGGAAGTTTCATAAACAAGAGGGTTTGATGTAAGAAAGAGATCTAGAAGATGTGGAGTATGGTTAGGGTTATCAGGGATTCTTGTGGGTTCAGAAATCATTTGTGAGATCACATGAAATAGCAAATGTTTCTGCACTATGACCAGCGGGATTTGTAGTAGATGAAAAATGAAGCCAATTAGAGTTATGAACATTGAAATCGCCCACAATTGAGATATCGCAAGATGGAAACTGAGACAGGAGATAGTCAACTTTCATACTAAGGTAATCGAAGAAGTCTTGAAAGTTACTGTCATTAGGAGACCTATAAATGCAACAGTAGAATTTCACAAAATTAGGACCAGAATGTTTAAACCAAATCACGTCAAAATTTTTAATTTCTAAGCAAGAAACCCTCTTGCAAGCAATTATGTCCTTGATGTAGGCACATACGCCTCCTTTATATCGAAAGTTAGAGTGAAGGTGGTATTGAGGAAATTGCAAGTCCGGCGACTCGGAGCTTTCAGAGGAGACTTATGTTTCAGATAGAAACAAAATGTCAGGTTGTAATTGTTCAAGATGTTGGTGAATAGCGTTAAGATTAGACGTAATACCGCGGATGTTGCAGTAGTGAATCAGAAAGTTGATACTTTCGATGACCGAGGTCGCTTGGGCCCTGCCCTCCCGGACATCCGAGTGGGGCAGGATTTTACGTCCGGAATTTATAACCCTAGAAACCACAGCCATCTTATTTTTTAATTTGGGACTTTTAATCCGATAGGAAGACAGGGAGGGCGAGAAGGAAGAATAAGGATGAGAATAGATTAAGGATGATGGAAAAGGTAACCGGCAGCCCTTACCGAGTTCAGCAAATCGGAGACCCAATGTTAAGGAGCTCATGGTAAGGGTGGTGGTACCTCCCTGGCTGACATGGAGTATGCATGCCTACCACCTGGTCTGTAGCTAGTTATAGTTTGGTAGCATTGTCACATATACGTACCAATATCATTTTTTTAGTTTTTGGTTGCAAATGTTTTTAAGTCAACTTCGAAACTGTAAGGTTGTACAAATTGGACGGTTAAAACCACGTTTACTTTCAACGTGGAGTCACCATTAAATTAACTTTATCGGCAAAAACATATGCGTAATTTAAAAATATTAGTGGATCCTTGATATTTTGATGCACACAATAATGACTGTAAGTATCCTACCATTAAAACAAAAATCAATAGGTTGCCATGTTAAATTTTGTTGATTACCCCACCTGTTTGAAAGGTGTTCCTTGATTAAGTTTTAGAAAATGGCTCTTAATAAGGGATAAATTACTCTCTAGGTTAATCGTACTTTCATTGTGATAGTCATCTAACTTATTATTAATATATTTCTCAACTAACCTAATACCCTTTCTTAAGGTGCAAATTTGACGAACTACTTCGTTCTTACGCTTAATCAGCTTCATTGCGTTCTTCGTCAATTCCACATCTTGAATACCCATGAAAAATTGGTTTCATTGTTACGTTAAGTTCTTGTAATTTACTGGTTATTGTTATCCAGTTAGCTTTAACAATATCCCAATAACAATACGTAAATACACGAACGCACGCGTCCCCGCACAGATAAACACAGGACCACAACAATTTTCAACATATTTAATATGAGAAAAATGCAGTCGAAGCGGAAGGTCAATGAATTCTCTAGTAGATTATTGATTTCCCTCGAAAAATCATTGGCTCAACCTCACTTCCGGTTCTAGATCAATGAACTCTGGTTTTTAGATTTCTAGAACTTGATCCATTGCCGACCGATGAAATGTGCGGTTTCCACGAGCTAGTTCTATTTTTAGACATTCTAAAAATGTAATACTACACCCCTAGAGGTCAATGAACTTTTGGATTTCCAGGAACTCGTTTTATTTTTAGGTTTCTAAGAAATGTAACAGATGCGAATGAAGTTTGATCATGAAAAGGTCAATGTACTTGGGCCCCTACCCCTCGCGTTTCTGACAATGCATCAACTTCCGGAGTCACTGAATTTGGTTCTATTTTTAAATAGAAGCACAATCTGGTCCAGATTAATGAACTTTGATCTAGTGCCAGGTCAATAAATTTTCGGGCGGGTTTGCACAAATTGGTTTTATTTTTAGATCTTTGCATTGAGATCTGTAGAGGTCAATGAACTTTATCATATTTTTATAGGCAAAAAAACTTTGGCCTACTTTTAAAGGTCAATGAACTTTTACCTTGATTCTCACTTAATGTAATTCCTTACCTATCTGTCTCTCTTAGACTAGACATGCGGTCCAAACCCCCCTAGCTATACTGCTTGTGCGTTATTGCACCCGTTTCCAGGTGTTTGTTAACTGTTTTTATCTTTTGTTGGTTATTATTATTTTCTCAATTAAATGTTTTAACTTAGGCGTGAAGTTAGTTAGACTTTTTTATTATTTTGTTTGCAATCGTTTGTAAGTGTTTATTTACTATTTTTCATTTGTTGCTTATTTAGTTTCTTGTTACAATCGTCTGTGGTCTATTTTTTTGTCGTTCGTAGGTTATTAACATTCTTCCGATTACATTTCTAAAGTTACGCTTGAAGATGTCCTATTTTGTTTACGAAATACTTTAAATGTTCAATGCATATACTATAAAGCTAATACATGCCTCTAAATAGAGCTAATTAATTAAGTATCATATTATTTATGTTCTAAATAAACAAAAACTGATGCTCTTTGTTGTAAACAGGTGATATGGGGTTGGAGAACTTATCCACAAGAAAACTGAACAAAAGATTTACTTGTGAAGACTGTTTTGAGAAGGGATACTATCTAAAGATGAAGCTGACTTTAACAGATGTTCCTGTAGTATGTAACAAGGCATTTAAGCAACTTAGCCAGCCACAAAAGGACTTACACTGTCTCTCAACTTGGATCTTCTACTGAACTAATGGAAGTAGAAGAAATTCATTTCATTACACCCGATAAAGAAAGTCCCGCTCAGGATATTGAAGTTAACTCGATGGATATTGCTCCATATCCATCACCTAAGACTATCAGAAAATTACATTTTTGTGATTCTCCATACACTCCGCGAAAAGTGAACCTTGAAAGGCAATCATTTTCTACTAAAAGGCAGTTGGAAAAGGTAAGATTCACATTAAAATTGAAGCTCATAGCACCAAGAAATCTTCATAGTTTACCTTACTCTCCATGGGAAATAACTAGAATTCAGTTACACCATAAAGTAAGAACCTTGTGGTTTTATGACGAAATAAATGGCTTTATTGTTATATTGCAAATCTCCTGATATGTATAAATTTATGAAAAGTCAACATCAACTTTGCCGACTTCATTTTGTTGCGGTATAAACTGGTAGTAAAACGAAGTAACAGATAAACTTGGCTTTCACTCGGTTAGCATGCGGTCGATGTGGGCTCGATGTACTAAATTTTGCGCACAATAGGATAGTTTATCATATATAAGTCCAAATAGGGGTTGAAACGACATAAAACCGGAAGCCAGCGCCAGAGTGCTTGAAATGTCAAAATGGGGTTTGAAATGCCTAAGTACGGAAGTTCACAGCTCGCACAAAATACTCAAATAACTTGCTTATGCTTACCTATATGTATAATCTCCGCAGGTGGCCCTGGGACCAGCAGATCTCGCCAAACTGAAAGGCTTCAAAAACATTTGCACGCTAGCTAAAATAATTGTGTGCAAGGTCAATCCCTAAGTTGTTAATAAAACAATAATGTATTGTTACGCTACGTTACTAAAATTGATTCTTAAAATAATTTCATTTCAACACCAAAACACTTTAATTCTGTATACAACCGGTTGAAATCGAATTCCCCAAACTGTAATTAATTATGCTCAAATCATACGAATGGATACTTCGTTATTGCAATTTAAATGGTAAAAATAAAGAAATTCTTTTTAAAAAAACAAACGTATTCAACCGTTTACACCAACACATAACAAAAATAATACCAATGACACCATAAATTTATTATCATTCGTCATCCACCACAATAAAAAAACACAGAAATGTTACCTTAAATGGAGATGCCTTTTTGTTACACAGACATCCGGAATTGACTTGCAGGAGAACCTCGGCTACAGGATTGATATTGACAAAACGATCTCAGCTCTCCTTACAATACTGCTAATGTCGTCCTCCCTTTCAACTCGCGTTCTGACGAAATTTCGATCGAGCGTATGTACACTAATAATTATATTAACACGAAGTTCATTCTCTTTGCCTTATTTTATACTAGTTAACTATACACAAAAGCTGGTTTATTTACAGCGCGTTACTGATTATCTTTACTTTAATAATATACAAATTCTGGATAATTCTTAATATTCTTAAATTAAGAAAAACTTGATTTTATTTACGGAAATTTATTGCTTAATAGCGCACTGTGAACTTTACGTCACAAACTTTGGAACAAACGTTATATTTTTCCGCCAAAAAGCGAAGACTTCTCCAGAGAATGACGAAAGCACTATAAACACTAAACGCCTTCCTGGATCTTAATAATTCCCATGGACCAATTGCAAAAACGATAAACTGGTCTCGTGAAGGTTGAAAAACTATATGATCCATTATTTTGGAATGTGAGGGAATGAGAATCCCTGTAACGATAGTTCCTTCAACACGAACCTGAGTCAACGTTGTTCCGCGGTAACCACTACGTCACGGTAATGATAAACTTAGCGCTTCCAAGCCTAAACTATCACTGCCCCTGTGCATAATTTCACTTATCGCCACATTGGTGTTTCTTAATCACCTCTCTCTAATCAGCCAATTAAAGAAAAAGGTACCAAATTGACTAACTACGCGCATTCACGAAGTCTAAATAGGAAAATCGTTGGGAGGAATTGCATCCTCAGCAGAGCCTACTTCTACTCGAAACCTTATCGAAGTAATTTGATATATGGTAAATTGTTTGTTCGCAAACTAGCCTTTAATACCGTTTATTTAAAGTCAAATTCCTTGTTTAGAACCAAACTCTTATCAACGGAAATGGTGCCGAACTGGCGGCTAACTTTAACTTTTGAAAAAGATGTGCTCATTTAAAGACATTCTTTAATTTAAATTTTATGTGACGTAATTTCAACGTGATTTAACTAAACTCAACCAATTTAAAATAACGCATTTATTCATACAAAACTATCCTTATTTACAAAGACTATAACGAACGTTGCCTTTCAAATTAGTAGGAGGGTTTTCCTATATATCGATACTAAAAAGTAAATCCTATTTTCCTTTTAAAATTTCATTATACTTTGATCAACAACAAAAGTTTCCTTTCTATTTTTGAAAATGCTAAAAAAATTCATAAACCTTTTAAATAGGTAAACGACAAAAGAAAACGTTTCAATAGAAAAGCTTCTCCAATCATTGATGCGTCTCTACATTCAATTACGAGAGTCTATACTACATTTAAGATGTTCGGTACTAACAAGTAACTTATAATTTCGAAAATTATCTGCAAATTTTGATAAAATCATGGACACATGCAATCTGCAATTAATCGTTGGCTGAGCTGTATGGATTACAAACCAGAACATAACAAAACACTTTTTCTCAGTCGAATAAAAATTTAATACATTGGATAAGAAAGCAAAAGAGTGTATTTTGGCATTTGATAAAATGGCAATTACACAGTGCTTGGCAAAACAAGCTTGTTAGCAAAACAAGCTTTAGTACTTTCGTATTATTTCATTACAAAAAGTGTAAATGTAGATACATTAAAAATTATATTAGAAAGTATTTCAATTGAACTTCACATAATTGGTATATGACTTGTTGCTTTTGTCTGCGATCAGTCTACAACAAATCAAAAAAATTTTAAAATATCGAATATTTTTAAGTCGAAACCTTTGAAAACATAAATTTGACAAATATCCGTAATGTGAATTTTGGTATACAGTAATAATAATAAAAAAATAACACAATATGTGATATTACGATGAACGGTTGAATACACATTTATAAAATTATCTATGCAATACTATATACAAAAGAAAGCGTATTCATCCGCCTAAACAAATACAAAAAAACAATTTCATTAAAATCACCGAAAGTAAATATACAAAATACTTGCGTTCCATCTCAGCGGTAAACACAATTGCTACACCATTGACCCTTTGGTAATTGATCAATGGATACCAATAACTCTTCAATCTCCTTGACGCGGCTTTCTGTACGGCAACTACTGCTTCAAATTTCAACTATCCGACTATTTTCAAATTATATTTATACAAATTTAGTGGCGAAAATATTATAGCAAAACCAGGTGTATTAACTCCTTCATCTGGTTTACTAAACGCAAACATTAATTTATTTACAAAACGTTCTTTGTCTTTTATATACACAAAAATCTATTATTTTAATATTTATATTTACAGAAACCTTCTATCTGTCTGAACAGCTGTGCACGCAGATGTACTTTCTTGATGTACAAATAAATTGACCAAACTCTATGATATTGCAATCCGCTTAAGCGCGATTTTATCCATAAAATGAGCAAATAACACTAAAATAAATACTAATCCCATTCAATGGACACAAAAATGTCACTTCTGACCAACAAAAAAAGAACAGCACACTAGAAAAATTCTCGATGTGATTGAATCCTTTTTAAGATTCAAACAAGGTGAACTGGAACATTCCCTCACGAAAGCTTCAAGTAACCCGGGTAGAACTAGGTAAATGCTGCGCGCTCAACCCTACATCACACGCTCAGCGTTCCACCTCTTTCCGCAACAGCCTAACTAACTAAATAAAAGAAACACCAAACGTTAGCTTTTAATCGTCACATTAAAGAAATCTTCCATATTAAAATTGCATAATAGACATTTCCAGAAAAAAAACAGTTTTTGCTATCCAGAATTCAGACGCATACATCCTGTTTTTCAATCAGAAACCTTTTTATTCAAATAAATTTTCTATAACTTTCAAACCAACAACTCAATCCTTAAATAACTATTAGAATGACCAGCCGATGAAAAGAAATAATTCACACGATGTTTAATTACTTAATCACTAATATCTTCATAATCGGTATCTGATTAATTTTGATTTATACGAATTATTATAGGTGTAATATAACCATGATCGAACCTTATTTCACGATCCCACCATTGCTGAACAAAACCTTCAGTATGTTGGATCGAGTTGCCCTACATTTCTGGTGTCACTTGCGCTAATGCTTCTTGCCTCATATTTAAGCAATTTTCAACTGATTTTCCATCCCTACCTATGTGTTTATTATGATTTTGTGATCCCCCATATATGTTGTTCAATCGGGTTAAACATGCAATGATAGGAAGTCGTAGTGTCATAATCAAAATTGATTTGCCAGAATTTTGGAACAAGTGGGTGGCACCATCTTGCCCCTTAGATGAGGCAAGATGGATTGTTTTACTAAAAAAATACAAATATTTATAAGAAAAATGTAGGTAAAAATATACTTATTATTATTTAGAATATTGTTATAATAAACACGTACAAAACAAGAAATTAATTCAGATTCTAAGGTACCTATTTCATCATCGTCGTCGTCCTGGCCAGCACATGAACAGTGTGCCCACCTTTTACAAACAATGCACATGACCCAACTTTCTGTCGACTGTGAATACAGATAGTCACAATAGAGGCATTTAACATCATCATCAGCATCAGACTCCAATGAAGTTGAAACCTGTCGTGGTCGTTTTGTTTTTCTGAAATTTTGTACTTTTGGAATTGATATGCTTTTTGACAGTTTTGGTTTCAGATTTTTGAGAATTTTCTGAGGATGTAACGCGCTTCGTTACAGATTTAGGTTTCACCTGTTGTTCTTGCAATTCATTTTTGTAAGGGGACTCTGTTAAAATTGCAGTCTTTCCCTTTTTCTAAATGTCAGTGTCTTATTCGTATTTCCAACATGTGGTATAGGCAATATTTGTTCTGGGGAAATTATAAATGTGGTACTTCTTGCATCAGTATTGCTTTCTTTGTTCCAGGAAGAACATCCTAGAGAATTAGGTCATTCAGGATCAAAGTTTTCTTTGTTAGGAATCATGATGCGCTTAGCCAAATCTGTGTTACAAGATGGTCAGCTAGTTTGGACGTTGCAGGTTTATAATTAGAGGAAGATGGATTGTTGGTAGAGGAAGAAGGTGGTGTGCTGCTAGTGGCTATAGAATTTATGGTATTGGTAGTATCTTCCAATGAAGTCATAGGTCTATTGGTAGTCTCTGCCGCTATAAAGTCTGGTTCAGTAAAGATATTTGGATTATATGGCCATACACCAGTTTCCCGAAAACCATTAATAGCTGTGCTTATCGTAGCCACTTTCACGAATGTGTTTCCAAACAAGTAAGCTACATGAAAGTTGGTAACCACGCGGCCTGAATTTGAGCGGAGCCAATTTGAAACCTCGACATCGTAGTAAGTGCTGAGTGGTTTCAAAATGCCACATCCAGTGCCTGCAAACGATGTGTGCAGTGAGGCGGATAACACAACGGAATAACGCCGTTTGCTCTAGCAAATTCTACAAGACCCAAATTTTTTGTATGCGTTGCATGACCGTCTAACAGTAGAAGCACAGGATTGTCTAACGATGCATGAGAAAATTCACTCTGATGACATTCTGCCCATGTTCCCGAAAAATCGCCATTCAGCAGATCAGGATTCATTCGTGTTCGAGGATAAACTAGCATGGGTGACATATACGTTCCAGCAGCGTTAAAGCAAATTTCTACAGTAATTGTTCGACCCCTTTCTGCTGATGAGAGACTACCCACCTGCCTTCTCTCCCGTTCAGCATTTATCTGGAACTTTGACTTGGCCACAGTTGAAACCCCGGTTTCATCGCAATCAAAAGTTTTATCTGCTGAATATTTATATTTGTCCAAAATGCTTTCTAACAAATCAAAGAAATTTGTTACGGCTACTCTGTTGAACCCCATAGCCCTAGCAGCAGATGTAGGCTCTGGTTTTCAAAGCAATAAATCTGGATGTGCTTTCAAAAACCTTTTCATCCAGTCTAGGCCAGCAATTTCTTTTTCTGCTAAAAATCCATTCGTCTTATTATTTTTCTGAGCTAGTTGGTAAGCTAATTTTCTCAAGTCCAGTGTGGTAAGACCAAACAACCTGGCCTCCATTGTCTTTAAATACGATACAAGAGTTCTTTCTTCTTCAAGAGTAAACACGATGGTTTTTGGTCCTAAACTGTATTTTACGGGTGGAGGCGTATCGGCTGCTTCTGCTCCCCTCAATCGCTTAACTTTGCACTCTAATGTCGACTGTGGTACGTGATATTCTAAACCAACCTTCCTGGATCCCATTCTTTTTTGCAATACTTCATCAATGGCTTGCCGCATACTCTCTTCTGACCATCATTGATGATCTGTTTTGCGCACGTACGTACGAACCATTATCTAAAAAAATCACAGCAATTTAGTAAACTGGAAATTTCTTACTAAAATTTAATAGTTAACTTAAAAATCCTGAAACAATGTGTAAGTATGGTACAAATGCTAATTTATAGCAAGCTGGGGCAAGATGGGGCCAGTCCCATCTTGCCCCATATTAATAACTTCATCATGCCCCATATGATTTTTAAGGTTAAACACGTAAAAGTTAAATTAAGAAACTATTTATCATTGATTAACTTTATACAAAAATAATCCTAGAACGATATACCGTATGAAATTTTTCATATTTTCTTAATTATTCGTAACTTTAGAGTGTATTTTCCAAATGAACTTTAGTGATTTATTATAATACATCAAACACAGGAACTTAGAATAATGTTGACAAAGAATAATATTCACATTTCGCAGTGGTTCAAATAATCTCTAATTAATATTAAAAATAAATGTAAAAAATTAAATTTAAATTTAATTGTACGTACCATTTAACATATGTGTAGTACTTAAATTAATCAAGATGTGGCAGCACTCACCAGCACTACTAGGTGGTATAACTATAAATGTATAAAACAATGCTGGCAGACACTGTTGCGTGCTGTGGCGCTTAACCTGTATCGATACCTATAGCAGTAATTTTTTCGGTGAGATAATCAGCCACTTTTTAACACGAATAGATAACTTTTATTTAAACATATTGCCTACATAAATAAAACACACCTAAAATACAAAAAGAAAGAATGAAATAAAGAATATGACACTATTCCTATACAAGGTATGCATCCTAATTCTAACTGTAAAAAACCAAATAAAAGTTGGTGCATAACCGCAGATAATAATTTCTTCAGAAACCCAACAAAAATGAGTATATTTATGAAATAACTACTTTTATTGGTACGATAAAGATACTTTACACCATTTATGAAACGAAGATAATGCGTTGTATTTCAAACCCTCGCTGTTGTACCGAAGATGCTTTTCTTAAAACAACGAATATTTCGATTAAGCACTAATGACTCGTTAGCATCAACAACGCACAACACTAATTTGTAATAATATTAGCTAGAAATATAAATTTGAAGAAACTTTCCAAAAGTTTATGTAATTTTATTGTTTGAACTAACCATTACAGGGAGTTTAATATTCTAGTGAAGTTACCAACAGACCTGGTTCTCTAAAAATAAATGTAAATTGAAAGATAAAATTGCTATAGTGTGAATATTCGAGCTCTTCGCAATTACGAAGGTTGATTTGAATGTAGAGGACCGTGATGAACCAACTTCAATACCGTTGTAAGGAGTTTTGGGTAGTTAACCACATCAATTGTATCTAAAGTTATGTAAATTGTAAAAATCTTTGTACATTTCGAAGTTGCTAATTTAACTTCTATAACTTAGGTGGTATATCAAAAACATGTATTATTTTAAAATATACAGAGTCAAAACTAATATTTTTCATATATTTTTAGAGAGGTAGTAAATTTATAGTGATATTTACGGTTTGATTTTCCCAATGCTTGGTGAGTGAGGGAGCAAGCGAGAGAGCGTGCGTGCGTGCGTGCGTGCGAGTGAGTGAGTGTGCGTGAGAATGCGCTTGTGCAGCGGGCAGTCGGGCGAGGGAGAGATAAACGGAAAGATTACCGTGTTTGTGATAAGTAGGCTGACTTATGCCAACACTGGCCAGAAAAACGGTATCGTTGTAGGGAGTGCTACTACGTCCAGGGTACGACTATCCAGTCAGTTAAGATGCCAGTGTGATTGTTAGGCCGTCTCTGGGTATGAGCGACGTCTATAGTTAAAACAAACAAGAATGGATCGCATGAATACGGAATGGAAAGCTGTTACATAAGATTTTAGTGAAAGAGAGTGTGAAATTACAAATGTAATAAATAAATATCTGGTGTAGAACACCACACGACCTTCCAACCTACAAAATGGAAATTAAAAGAAATGAAATAATTTTAATAACATTTTTTAGGATAACTATGCAACCTCTTTTATAATAAGTTCATTACGAAAATAGGCAGCATCGTAAATAGAAAAACAATCATCTATGTCAAACAGACGTTTAAAACTTCATACTAACTTAAAAAATTAAAAGAAAAGTAATTCGAATTATAATTTTTTTTCCATTCCCATACTTTAATTGACTTATTAAACTTGTACTTTATTCATTAAGTTACAGATTTTTCATTAGGATACAAGTTTATAAGCAATAGGAATGCAGCATCACAGATCTAAAACAATCTAAAATTTATGTTGACAGTTCAACGTTTAAAAATTATTATTAATTTTATTAAATACATAAATAAAAAGTTTACCTCGAGTAGGATTCGAACCTACTTTTTATTTATGTATTTAATAAAATTAATAATAATTTTTAATTACATATTTACCTTTGAACTTATTCGTTCATAACA